>ML685813.1:12551092-12589032 GCA_007922175.1 Pelusios castaneus
CTTCTCTTCTCTTCTCTTCTCTTCTCTTCTCTTCTCTTCTCTTCTCTAGACTAAATAGGCCCAAGTTTTTTTTAAACCTTTCCTCAGAGCTCATGTTTTCTAAACCTTTCATCATTTCTGTTGCTCTCCTCTGGACTCTCTCCAGTATGTCCACATTTTTCTTGGCACAGTATTCCAGCAAAGCCGTCACCTGTGCTGAGCAGGGTGAGATTTACCTCCCGTGTCTTACATCCAGCACTCCTGTTAGCACACCCCAGAATATTAGCCTTTTTTGCAACTGCATTGCATTGTTGGTTCACATCAGTTTGTGATCCACTATAACCACCAGATCCTTATCTGCCACATTACTGCCTACAAGGTAACCACTATTATTTGTGCATTTGATTTTTCCTTCCTAAGTGTAGTACTTTGCACTTTACTGAATTTCATCTAGTTGAAGTCAGACCAATTGCTTAATTTATCAAGGTCCTTTAGAATTCTAATCCTGTCCTGCAAAATATTTTCCATCATCTCTACAAAGGGGGTGAAGTATTTGAGCAAACACTGTAGATTGGTTAGGATCTATAGTGTTTTGAATTTTTTGCCTTATAGTAATCCGTTCAACAACAGTCAGAAACTAATTATTTGTCAGCTTGTTAAAAATTACTGAAACTATTGGAAAATAATTACTATTTTTTCTTCATCCTGGGCGAATCTTTTGTCTGTTTCATGACTGGAAGAGCTCATATAAGAAAGGCAGTGTTTATCAAACTGGAGGTTTGCCCCTGGCTTGAGCACAAGACAAATCTGGGAAGGGTGGTGGAGCAGGGCAGTGAAGACAAGGGAAAACTCTTTGACTTCAGATCCACTCTGTCTCCTCACTGCAGATTTGATCTGTGGGTAGTATGGTGGCCATCTCCTTCCTTTCCTACTTCTGTTGCAATCCCTAACAGAGCAGGCTCTGGAAGCAGATCATGTATATATGGCTGACCAAGCAGCATGCCTGCCTAGAATTGGTGTCTCACATGCTCTTGCAAATATTCAGCTCATGTGCAAGGGCACATGTTTTGGCCTCAAAGCCACCTCTAGACTCACCCCAAGCAGCATGCAACCTTTTGGTGAAGGGGAGAACCAGGGAATAAGTAAAAATACCCTGGGAAAGTGCAAAAATGAACAAAAAGTAGAGAATGAGGGAACAGGATGAGGCGAGAGGGATGGCGGGGAAGAGAGAATGGATAGAAAAAAGAATTAGAGATGTCATAGCTATTCCTAGTCATGGCATGAAAGGATATGGGCAAGGAGGTGAGTTATTTGGCAAAAAAGGCTTGGAACCAACACATTACGGCAAGGCAGGATTTGGCTCAATGCAAAAAGCAATAAATTACTTACCCTGAGTAAAATGGTTCGTTTTTAGAATCTCCTCATCTGCAAATATAGTGAATGGACTCAGCTTGATAATCAAAAAATAGCTTCCAGATCCTAATGATTTGGCACTAATATGTTTCAATGATTAGATGTGTTGCAACAGACTGATTCTCTAATCTAAGGGAATGCCATGCTCCTATCAGTGTCATAGGAATATGGTTTCTTGTTTTAGAAAATGATTAATGCTTCGAATATTTAAAACATGCTACTGTGGGTGCACTCCACTTCCCGGTTTTGTTAACCAGAGCGGGGATTAAGAGATGTGAAGCAGCCAGGGTTTCTGTCTGATCAGAATGCTTGTCATGTGCTGTAGTCCAATATCTTGACATTAACCAAGCTGTGGTTTTGTTATAAAGCAGGGTCCCATTTTAAGGATGACAACTTGATTCACCTTTTAATCAGGCTACTTCTGATCTTTAAAAGAAAATGACTGTTTCTATTCAGCTCCCAGAAGGTATTGAAACAGTTTTATATCTCAGAATATTTTGTGATATTTTTTATTTAATATTTAATTTTAATATTTAATATTTAATATTTAATATTTAATTTTCGGAAGATTATTGATTATCCACTCACTACTGAGCACAGTTCCGGCACCTTAATAAATCTGCGGAGTAGCTGGGATATAGAGTGGGAAACATCGTTAGTTTCTCTCACTATTTTATTAACAAGTAGAGACATTAGCTATTCTTCGGAAAAGGAGGCTTAAGCTTTGGCCTCACTTTAGCTTTAACATACCAATTGCTTTGTTCATTTTGAAATGACAGACTGATGATCTGTTGTTATACTAGTTCCATTCCAGTGATGAAAATCTCTGCAAACTTGCTCAGCATTTTTTATTTGTAAAGTGATTACAGGAGTTAATTCACTTACACTCTGCAGTAATATCCTTGGGTCTTTAAAAATAAATATGAGTGCACAGTCATAACTTCACAAGAATCAAATCTGAACTGATCCTCCATCTCCACTCTCTTCAATATATTTTTATTCCTCCATTAACATGCTATTTATTGTATCTCTTTGTGAACATGGTTATTATACATTTCATACATTTTCCCACACACAGGAGTTTGAGCTGTCAGCTGGGAAGTTTGACTGGAAAGTAGGATATGATGAGGTTAATAACATGAATGCCATGCTGACATAATAAAAATCATGTTAAATATTCTGCAATATAAAACTGTATTATTGCATGAGCTGTATAGAAATGGTTATTTTTTCCCAAATCTACTGTCTTTATAACCAGCAGATCCTTTTATTTAGTGGGTTTATCTCTACTCACTTATTAGTTCTTTTCTAAGAGTGTCTGGGGTTTTTTGTGTTTAACACAATGGCTTTTTAAAGCTTTCTTGTAAGATAACCAAATGATGTTTGGACGTAGACTGGCTAACCTAGTGAGGAGGGCTTTAAACTAGGTTTGAAGGGGGTAGGTGACCAAAGCCCACAGGTAAGTCACAGTGAGGGAGACCTGGGGGAAGGGATGGAATTTGGGGGGTGCCAAGACTGTAACAGCAGGGATAAAAAAGAGGGTAGTGGGAACTGGGAGGGGGGAATCAAATAATTGTGTTAGGTGTTCTAATGAAGCCCTAATACCTGAGGTGAGTGGGGAAGGAGGACCCCCGGAGAAATTGCAAGGAGGAAGGTACAATAGGAGAGATAATCGATAGGGCAAAGTAGGGCAATCGGCCCGGTATTTTAAGAGTCTGTAAACAAATGCAAGGAGCCTGGGATACAAGCAGGAAGAATTGGTAGCACTGGCACAGACAAGGGACTATGATATAATTGGAATAACAGAGATGTGGTGGGATAGCTTGCATGACTGGAGCACTGCCATGGATGGGTATAAATTGTTCAGGAAGGACAGGCAGGGAAGAAGAGGTGGAGGAGTAGCGCTATATGTAAAAGAGCTGTATGACTGCTCGGAGCTCCACTATGAAAGTGGAAACAAGCCAGTTGAAAGTCTGTGGGTTAAATTTAGAGGAGGGATGTCGTGGTGGGTGTCTGCTATAGACCGCCAGACCAGAAGGAGGAGGTGGATGAGGCATTCTATGGACAACTAACAGAAGTTTCCAGATCACAGGCCCTGGTTCTCATGGGGGACTTCAATTTTCCTGACATCTGCTGGGAGGGCAATACAGCAGTGCACAGGCAATTCAGGAAGCTTTTGGAGAGCGTTGAGGACAACTTCCTGGTACAAATGCTGGAGGAACCAACTAGGGGCCTTGTACCTCTCGACCTGCTGCTCACAAACAGAGAAGAATTGATCAGGGAAGTAGAAGTGAATGGTAACCTGGGCAGCAGTGACCATGAGATGGTAAAGTTCAGGATCCTGATCAATGGAAGAAAGGAAAGAAGCAGAACACACACCCTGGACTTCAGAAAAGCAGATTTTGGCTCCCTTAGTGAACTGATGGGCAGGATCCATCCCGAGTGGAGTGCCCCAGGGGTCGGTCCTGGGGCCGGTTCTATTCGACATCTTCATTAATGATCTTGATGATGGAATAGACTGCGTGCTTAGTAAGTTTGCGGCTGACACCAAGTTGGGGGGAATGGTAGATACTCTGGAGGGCAGGGACAGGATCCAGGGAGACTTGAACAAATTGGAACACTGGGCTGAAAGTAACCTCATGAGGTTCAACAAAGACAAGTGCAAAGTCCTGCACTTAGGACGGAAAAATCCCATGCACTGCTACAGGCTGGGGACCGATCGGCTAAGTAGCAGCGCTGTAGAAAAGGACCCGGGGGTTATGGTGGACGGGAAGATGAATATGAGCCAACAGTGTGCCCTTGTTGCGAAAAAGGCCAATGGCATATTAGGCTGCATCAGTAGGAGTATTGCCAGCAGATCGAGGGATGTGATAATTCCCCTCTATTTGACACTGGTCAGGCCGCATCTGTAATACTGTGTCCAGTTTTGGGCTACCCACTACAGAACGGATGTGGACAAATTAGAAAGAGTCCAGTGGAGGGCAACAAAAATGATTAGGAGGCTGGGGCACATGACTTATGAGGAGAGACTGAAGGAACTAGGCTTATTTAGTCTACAGAAGAGAAGACTGAGGGGAGATTTGATAGCAACCTCCAACTATTTGAAGGGTTGCTCCAAAGAGGAGGGAGCTAGGCTGTTCTCGAGGGTAACAGAGGACAGAACAAGGAGCAATGGTTTCAAATTACAGCTGGGGAGGTCCAGGTTGGATATTAGGAAAAGCTTTCTCACTAGGAGAGTGGTGAAGCATTGGAATGGGCTATCTAGGGAGGTGGTAGAATCTCCATCTTTGGAGATTTTTAAGGCTCGATTAGACAAAACCCTGGCTGGGGTGATTTAGTGGGAGTGGTCCTGCTTTTTAGCAGGGGGTTGGACTAGATGACCTCGTGAGGTCCCTTCCAACCCTATTATACTATGATTCTATGATCCCTTGGGAGGCTGATCTAAAGGGGAAAGGCGTCCAAGAGAGCTGGCTGTATTTTAAAGAAACCCTGCTAAGGGCACAGGAAGATACCATTCTGATGTGCAGAAAGAACAGGAAATATGGACGGCGCCCAGCATGGCTTAACAGACAGCTCTGCGGTGAGCTGACACATAAAAGGGAAGCTTACAAGAAGTGGAAGCTTGGACAGATGACTAGGGAGGTGTATAAAGATATTGCTCGGGACTGCAGGGATAAAATCAGAAAGGCCAAAGGACAATTGGAGTTGCAGCTAGCAAGGGACGTGAAGAATAACAGGAAGGGGTTCTACAAGTATGTCAGTAACAAGAAGAGGATCGGGGATGGTGTAGGTTCCTTACTGAATGAAGCAGGTATCCTCGTGGTGGATGATGCGGAAAAGGCTGAAGTACTCAATGCTTTTTTTTAGTTCAGTCTTCACAGGGAGGGCCAGCTCCCAGGCTACTACACTGGGTAACACAGAATGGAGAGAAAAAGAGTGACCCTCGGTGATGGAAGGTCAGATTAGGGACTACTTAAAGAAGTTGGAGGTGCACAAGTCTATGGGGCCGGATGAACTGCCTGCAAGGGTGCTGAGAGAGTTGGCCGATGTGATTGCAGAGCCGCTGGCCATTTTCTTTGAAAATTCGTGGCAAACTGGGAAGGTTGCAGAGGATTGGAAAAAGGCAAATATAGTACATATTTTCAAGAAAGGGAAAAAGGAGGATCCGGGGAACTACAGACCGGTCAGCCTCACCTCAATCCCTGGAAAAATCATGGAGCAGGTCCACAAAGAATCCATCCTGAAACACTTGGAGGAAAATAGAGTGATCAGGAACAGTCAGCATGGACTCACCAAGGGTAAATCGTGCCTGACCAACCTGATTGCCTTCTATGATGAGATGACTGGATTTGTGGATGCGGGAATAGCCATTGACTTGATATACCTCGACTTTAACAAGGCTTTTGATACGGTTTCCCACAGCATTCTCATCGGCAAGTTAAGGAAGTATGGGTTGGATGAGTGGACTGTAAGGTGGATAGAAAACTGCCTAGATCTACGGGCTCAGTGGGTAGGAATCAATGACTCAATGTCTAGTTGGCAACCAATAATGAGTGGAGTGCCCCAGGGGTCAGTTCTGGGGTCGGTTTGGTTCAACATCTTTATTAATGATCTGGATGATGGGATAGATTGCATGCTCAGTACGTTTGCAGATGACACCAAGCTGGGGGTATGGCAGACACACTGGAGGGCAGGGACAGGATTCAGGAAGACTTAGACAAATTGGAACACTGGGCCAAAAGAAATCTCATGAGGTTCAACAAAGACAAGTGCAAAGTCCTGCACTTAGGACGGAAAAATCCCATGCACTGCTACAGGCTGGGGACCGATCAGCTAAGTAGCAGTGCTGTAGAAAAGGACCTGGGGGTTATGGTGGACGGGAAGATGAATATGAGCCAACAGTGTGCCCTTGTTGCGAAAAAGGCCAATGGCATATTAGGCTGCATCAGTAGGAGTGTTGCCAGCAGATCAAGGGATGTGATTATTCGCCTAATAAAAGCCCAATGTGGACACAGGTGTCTGTAGGCCGACTTAACCTTCCTTACGTCGACCTAAGGCTCCAGTGTAGACGTACCCTTAAAGACTAACAAATTTATTTATCACATGAGCTTTCGTGGAAGACGAAGTGGGATGTTCTCCTACGAAAGCTCATGCAATAAGTTAATTTGTTAGTCTTTAAAAGTGCCACAGGACTCCTTGTTTGTAACATAAAAAGTGTATCTCAGCTTAATTAGAAAAGAAGAAACATATTATATCAAAGAAAATACAGAGCTAATCATTATGTTTAATACAACAAAACAACAATTTCTGCTTAACAGGGTTCATCCCCATATTTAATCCCTAGAGTATGAATTATTTGAATAAGTTTACATATATGGATGTAGGAGTATACACCCATGTTTGAAAATTTTGGTGACAAACCCAAACATGAAGAATGTTGTGGCGGTATTTCCTGATGTATTAAAGATGGTGTTGTGTTCAGTAGTCACAGAATTATTTTGCATAACGTATATTGTTCTGCTATCCTTGAACTCAATCCAATTTCATTCTTAAATGGTCTGCTTAGATACCAAACTGACAGTAATTTCCTCAGAAATAAAGAGGATCATTAATGATTTGGGTGTGGTTAGGTATCCATCTGTCAAGTAAATAAATCCCCTTTTAGTAAAGAAACTATTCTGAGCACTCTTTTTTCCCCTCTTTTTTTTTACAGACCCTTTTCAGAAATTGGCAGGCTTTCCTCAGTTACCTTATATAAATAAAGAGGAAATTAATACTCTGTGGATTGAGTATAAGGATGATCTGCTAAGCAGTAATTGCTGTTTTGTTGGATTGAATTGCTGATAATCAGCACCATATTTTCCTTGATATATTTCTCCATTTTTAATCAAACTGATATATTTTCTGCTGTAATATAGTATTTTTCATGCTGATTCTGCCTTCATTGTACTTTTATTACTATATAACATAGAAACTAAAACAAAGAGCCTAAATTCTATTTAAAAGCTATTTGACAAATAGTCAAATAATATTTATGTGTTCTCTTGAAGCATTTACCGCTGACTGCTCAGTAAACTAATATGAAGGAAAGATGAATGCACTGTTTTAGTAACCCTTTTTCCCCAAAGAACCTAACAAATAGGCACAAGCAAATAAACACATGCTATCTCTTGGAAAAATTCCAATTTTCGCACCTGCTGTGCTTAATTTCAGGATACCAAGAGACTGTTTTCAAAATTACTCTTTTGCGTATTCTCCACTCTGTGCACACTTTAATCAAAAACTGCAAAACATTTAAGGGTATTTACCCTCAACTGTGTAAAATCTTTGATTTCTGACTTGCTCTTAAATGTCTTTTGATGGGCAAATATTTGAACATTTTAAAGCTTATTTCCAATATTCTGGCTATAGATAAGAAATGGAGAAGGAAGAGCAATGGAATTTATGTGATACACGCTCAATCAGTATCTAAAGGTGTGTGCAAATGTTGTTTAAGTAGAGATTTCCCTACTCTTAGTGTTTCTCCTGGTGTAAATAGCTGCATTTCTTTGGTCCTGATTGCTTCCTGTCAACAGTGCAATCAATCAGACCTGGGTGGTTACTATACTAACTGACTGGGATATCTGAGTTAATCTGGTAACACATTTTTGCTTTAGTGAGTTATATGACTACGTGTTCTAGTCTCTAAATCTATGTCTACACTTGCAAGTTAGTTCAAATTAAGGAAACTTAATTCGAACTAACTTAAGCCTTGGCCACACTAGGCTTTCATTAGTTCATATTAAGGACTTCCTTAATTCAAACTAATAAATTCGATTGCTTAGTTTGAACTAACTCTTAATTCGAAATAGTTTGAATTAAGTCAATGTGGCCGTGTTAGTTCGAACTAACTGCTTAGTTCAAACTAATCTGCAGATTGACCTTCATGCAACTAATTCGAACTAAGCAAGTGCCTTGCATAGACATGGTTAGTTCGAACTAGCATTCTAGTGGGGCCATGCTAGTTTGAATTAAGTTAATTAGAACTAGCTTTTGTAAGTGTAGACATAGCCTAAGAATTTTGTGATGGATGTTATCAGTACTTATTGCATAGATACTTTTTGGTGCTGATGAGCGCATATGTCCTCCTACTGGAGAATGATATCTATGTTTTTGTCCTCAGTCTGTGCCTGGTGGATTCTGCTCAACAGTAATAAAACATTGATGCCTGTGGTCCTGTGCTGCATGCTGCTTGGTTTCCCAGATCCTGCAGAATTCACAACTGTAAATGCTAGGGATGACAGAGAAGGAGTTGCCTGTGGAAACTGATACTGTATACTGTGTAGCCCATTTCTTCCACTTCCTTGACTGTATGAGCCACTGATGGTTTTTATGGAGGTATAATAGGACATATCCTTCATGAAGCTGATCATCTGGACCCATTAGCTTGGCACTGTGGCCACATTTGCCCATATCAAAGGGATGTGGCTATGAAGCGGTGCAAACCATGAATGTGCATTCATTGACTATGCTAGAAACTGTGCTGCTTGTGTTCCACCTGTCAGTCTATGGCAGATGTCACAATTGTTACTCATTCCCAGGATGTTGTCACTCCTGTCCTGTCACTGCTGATGTGGTTGCGTCTACCACTGTTGCCTTTCTGGTGTAAGTGTGTATTCTGGGTCTGGCCTGAAGTATATCAATGACTGTCATTTGGTGCTGAGTTGGACCGCACTTTCTTCCTAAGTGTTTCCATGGACTGAACTTGCCTTAACTTAGAGTTGTGCTCATTCAAACATTTGGACAGTGTTTTGAGTTTGGTAGGGTGTGGTTCCAAGCATTCTTCATTAATTTCTCTTCCTCTCCTCCTTCTGTGATCATTCCTAGATTGCTATTGTGGATTTCTTAGCTGTACGAATCTACATGGCTTTCTTCGTATAATGCCACATACTGATTAGGTCAGTTGCTACATATTTCTCTTCCCTTTTAAGCATAGTTGGCTATCTTTTCCCTACATTCCTTCCCATAAATCTGTAGATAATATTGTCCTCTTGTTAGCTAGTTACTTAGAAATCATAAAAACACATAAATGCCTCATGAGTAAAACAGTGACTACCCTGTGAATATATCATCTCTGAATTTCACTGGATTTTAAAGTTGTCAGGGGGTTGGCAGGGCTGTCCCTTGTTGGGAGCGGGGTAAGCTGGGCCAACTGGCCTAGGCGGGGCCCCACTCCCACCCCTCCATGCTGTAGGGGAGCGTGGCGGGCCCACCAGCCTGCTCCACCCCCCCAGGGAGATGGCCCCAGAGGCCGAGGCCACCAGAGGAGCCGGCTCCGGCCCCAGGCTGGGAGGCCCAGACCGCCGGCGTGGGGAGCCGGCTCTGATCCCGGGCTGGGAGGCCGAGGCCTCCGGCGTGGGGAGCTGGCTCTGGCCCCAGCCCCGGGCCGGAAAGCCGAGACCGGAGGCAGGGAGCCGTCCGCATGTGGCTGTGTGGAGCAGGCCGGCCCAGAGGCCGGGCCCCACCCACTTGCTACGCCCCTGGGCTTGCCTGCTCTGCCCTAGGGGCAGGGAGGGCAGGCCCAGGGGCTGGACAAAGCGCTCCTGGCCCGCCCTGCCCCGCTGCCTTCAGCTCAGCAGTGGGGAATAGGAGGAAGCACGGCCATGGGTGCAGTGGCTGCGGCGCATGCGGGCCCTGCACTGCCTTGCTGGGAGCGGGACAGCGCGGGACCCATGTAACCACGGGGCCCGGGGCAATTGCCCCATTCACCCCCCCAGGGATGGCCCTGGGGGTTGTTGGTCTATGCACCTCTTTCCTTTGGAGCCCCTGCTCTGTGAATGGCTGAAATACAGATTTGAATATGGATATCAGTCTGTGTAGCAGCAAATCTGTCCCTAACTCCAGTTCTTCCCACAGTGTTTTGTCTCACAAAATGACACTGTTCCATGGCATTGTATTTCACCTGGTACCTTATTTAATAAGGTGCTGGTGAATAAGCCAGAAACTCAGGTAGCTTTGAAATTGAAAAATACTTCCACAACTTGCATAGTAGCTTTGTGAAGGTGAAGTGTTGTTTGTTTGTTTTTTTCAACACAGTGTTTGGTTTTTTATAACACTTAATTTGTCTTCATTAGAAGAAATGCTAATAGTCAGTCATGGCTTGTCCACATGAATGAACTAACAGATCTGCACTGTAGGCCCCTCAGGAGCCTATGGAGTTGGTGCAAACATGCTAAGCATTCTTAATGAAGAGGAAAGTTTCATATTGCAGAAGTCTTTTTTATTTTCTTTGCCAATATGAAATGTTTAAAAAGTATAAATATTATCTGTCTTGGAAATCAAAACTTGTTCATCTTAATCTCTTAACTGTGTTCCTTTCAAATCTCTATGCTTAGTCTGGGATTCTCAGACATTCTCTGACATTATGACACCATCAAAGCAGTAATTTAGTGTTCACAGTTTCATCAGGCTTTAGATCTTTCTTTCTTTTTTGTTCCCTGTGGCTTTCTCTGTTATTGTACTTGTGGCATAAATTGCATTGATCACAGTTGATTACAGATTTACTTTACAGTATTACTTGCAGGTGATAAATTCTCCATCTTCAAAGTGTCTGATGAAGTGGGATTTTCTCCCATGAAAGTTCGCATGATAAATAGATTTGTTAGTCTTTGAAAGTGCCACCAGACTCCTTGTTTGTTTTGTGAATTAGAAGATATATTTCACTATGAATAGGCATCAGTTTGGATTGGAAGAAAGGGGATAAGACTGAGAAAATGAAACTGTAGGCAATAATAATGGAGGAATGCTTTAAGAACATTCTACTACATTCAGCTTCTGTTAGGGTTGAATTGTCAGGGTGCCAATTACAAAGGCTTTGTACTAGTTTGCAGTAGTTGCTTTAAACTATGCTTAGGCTGGCTTTGGTCCCATCAAATCCATATGACAGCTCAGGATATATGAGCACATTTTGCTCTGACATCTCTTTTTCTTCCTCCAACATGCCCCCTGTACTCAGGGCTATGGGAAAGGAGATCTCAGAGCCAGTAATTCTGGGTTGGTCTGCCAGAAATGCAGTTCTCTCCACCACACGCACACTAAAGTACTTAGGGAGTGAAAAACACGCTCACGTGCTAACTGTACATCCAAGAGGGAGCAAAGCAAGGCCAAGAATCTGATGATGTGTTTTTCCCATAGATAGCAAATCAAAGAGTATTTAAAACCTATATCCAAAGCCACTGAGTTTCTTCTGGTGGTCCCATGGGGGTCCAAGCTCTGTGGTAACTTCATCCAGCAAACCTTCCATTCACTTCAGTTAAGGAATGCAGTATTTAGCTCAGTAGAACAGTTGGTCTTCAGGATGTACATTTTATAACTCTTGAATCTGCACTTCCTAATCATGGAATAATATGGCAAACTGCCCCACTGATGTAGCCTCTAAAGAAACACTATCCACAAGTCCGACTCCTACCAGTGTGGCAGTATGTTAGAAATGGTAATGTCACTGAAGAAATAGTTGCTTCAGTATCTTAATGTTCCTACCAAGTCTTGAATGAATGTGTGGCTGTGGTGAAGGGGTTCACTGGAAGCAAATGTCGTCATCAATATCCATATTTACCTTGAAATAAGGGTAGTGCAGTATAGCACAATGTAATGCAAAGCTGCATTCTTACAACATTCTTGAGCATCATTAGGCGTCTAGGAAGAGTTTAAACACTTCTGTTTAACTGTTCAGAAAGGAGCAGTGTACCAGAGAGGGTAGACAGGCATTTATAAATAATTAAAGATGTGCAGAATACTGGCAATGAAATGCTTTGGTATATAGTGCACATTTAATTTCAAAGTACCAGTAAGAAGCAGGGTTTTCACTGCTGTAGTAATTGGCAGGAACACATTAGTATTTACAGTAGATGAAAAGCATTCCAAAATAAACTATTAGCACCATACTTCAGAACAGATATTTGTGATTTATAACTGAAGGTGTAACTGACATCTGTTCATCAGTCACAAGTAGAACAGACAGAAAACTGTTGTTGCCAAAAGGATTGTGGAAACTTTGGTTCTCCAATCTCTGTTTAATTGGCTTTTGTTTCTCGCCCATTTTTTAACTATCGATTTAAAAGGGTACCAACTTGCTCCTCTTCATGAATGCAGAGTAGCACTTTGCTAGGCTTTCTGGAATGCTCTGCCAGTCATAAGAATTGGGGCACACTGAGCAAGATGGTTTGCAAGGTTGACCCAGCGGGTGTTCAGGGGTAAGGAAATGAAACAGGAAGATGAATGAACATCAGAGAACCATAAGCAAAGATGATAGGAAGTAATGTGTGAAAGAGATGAGTTGACCAAGAAAGAAATGAGGACAAAAGCCAGTGATATATACCTGAGGTTATGTCTACACTAATGGCAGCAAATTTGCCGCCGGCAGATAGATTTATCCAGATTGATTGAGTGGTCAGTAAAGACATACTCAATAGATTCGGAAGCCAATCTACTAAAACCACCTCATCATTCCTGTCTACTCTTTGAAGACACATAACCTGTGTCATGTCCATGTTGGAGTTCACAGAAGCAGGGCCTTTGGAATACTATAGCCCTTTGTGGCCACTTTCTTTAGATATTCTTAGCCAGATCCTTCACTCTTCCCCTAGGCAGGGGAATCCTTGGATGATGCAAAGCAGTGGTTCCCAACCTATTTACCACTGTGGTCTGCATGCACAACTCTCTATGGGTATGTCTCCACTAGCAATTTAGGTCGACTTAAGGACCCTTAAGTCGACCTAAATTACTCCGTGTCCACACTGGGCTTTCATTAAGTTGACTTAAGAAATTCCTTAAGTCGACTTAATAACTACCGCTCCTTAGGTCGACTTAAGCCTTAAGTCGACTTCTTAAGTCGACTCAAGGAAGATGTGAATGGGGAGTAGCCCTCAAGTCGACTTTATTAAATCAACTTAATGCCAGTGTGGATGCTTATGTCCAATATTAAGTCGACTTAACAAAGTCGACTTAACTTTTCTAGTGTAGACAGAGCCTATGTGTTATTTGGGTCGCATCTACACAATATATATACTACCTGTGTGGTGCGCAGGCCGATCCAGGCCTGAAGATTTTGTCACGCGAGTAGTGATAAGGCTGGGTTAGGCTCTTCTCTTGGCCTAAGTGTAGCCATTTTAAAAAGCAAAAATATATAGTAAGCTTGGCTGTCATTTCTGTAAACTGCTAGAGTTGGTAGCTGTGGTGTTTCCTGTCAATAGTGTCTGTGCATGCCGCAAGCAGTACAAGCCTGCGCCAGACTTCCTCTCAGCTGTGTGGTTTAGTTAACAGCCAATTGATGTTAATGCTAACGCAGTTTTACCATATGGGGGAGGGGGGCCTACAGCCCGAGCACGGCACTCTCTTGAGTACAAAAAGCAGTGGACTTGAATGCAGCCCCGAAGAAGTCATCAATGACCATCAGTATCCGGCTTGGCTGTGAGGTGCCGTAAACCCGTTGGTCCCCCTTCCTTTTGCAGCCCGTGAGACAGTGGACCCTGACTCTCCCCATTGTCGTAAGCACTTGTTTTCCAATAAAGAGGGTTGCTTTAAGACTGGGCCTCAGTGTTTATTCCCACAAACTGGTATCAAAATGAACACCTGCCTCTGGCAGACCACAACCTGTATGGCTCTGAGGATAGTACATGGGCCATAGCTGTGTGCTGATTGGACCACAAGTGATCCAAGAGTTGAGAACCACTGGTAGAGCCACAGTAGCACTGGGAGTCTTTTGCTTACAACATTTATTTCAAACAGTATGTCATGCCACAACACTAAGCCACACAGAAATTTGAAGTTATGTATGTTTCTGGTGATTCCATTTCCCTCTGTCACTGTTCTCCCATGAACAGTTTCTGTCATAGCATCATGGCAACTATGGCATCATTTATCTTCCCAATTTGGTTTTTGATAGGCTTTATCATCTCCACTCGACTTTCCCATTGTGTGGCACTCTGTGGTTTCAGTGTCAGCAAGGATGTTTCCAGATGTTGCTTCAAAATTTGCCATTGATGAGTTGATGCAGAGAAAAATACATAGATGCATTGAATTACATTAAAAAATTCAGCACCCTCACTAGAAGCTGATGCTGCATCACTGACCACCAAGTTCAATGAACGAGAACTGTATGAAACAAAAAAAGCTCGAGGATTTAACTCTCGGATCCGTGTTTGAATTTCTCTGTTCTTTCCTCTCATGTTGGCACCATTATCATAGCCCTGATCTCTCATGGCAGCTATCACAATTCCCGTATCTTCCAGCTTTTTAAGAAGCACATTTGTCATACCAGCTCCAGTAGTATCATCAATGTCAATAAATTCTAGAAAATGCTCTCTGACCATTGCAGGGACATTTTCACTAGGTTCTGTTGTTGTTACAAAATGCACCATTAAAGTCATTTGTTCTGTATGGCTGTTGTCAGGTTTGTAGTTCAGAATAACAGAGTAATATCTTGCTGACTTCAGATCTTCCACAATCTTCTGTTTGACTTTTGTTGCCAGTAACTGTATGATCTTATTTTGAATTGATTTTCCAAGGTAGTGGTGTGTGTAGCTTTCTTTGGTGGTGACTCTTCTCAGATGCTCCTGGAGTACAGCATCAAACTCAGCCATCTGCTCCACAATTTTAAGGAAGTTTCCATTGTTTGGCACATACAGCTGATCTGAAGTGCCGCGCAGTGCTAAGTTTTGGGTAGCAAGCATTCTCCCAATGGCAATGAGCCTTCTCAGAACATTTTGCCAGTGAAGAGACTGATGCAATCTTCTCTTGATGCTGATCATCTGTGGTGGCCTTTAACCTTAGTCTCATCTCAAGCTCTTTCCACCTATGGAATGCTCTCGGGTGATTTGCTGCCTTCTCATGGCATGCCAGATTTTTTCCAATCCTTTGTTCTTAGAGCCCAATGTGGCTGGAACATTAGACTGGAAGAGTTTGCAACAAAAATAGTATGTAGCATTCTGGGTTTATGAGTACATAAGCCATGGCCTCTCTACTTTGTCACCATTGGGGATTTCACGCCAGTAATGTGTTGGATGGAAATTTCTATTTTCATTGTCTTTGGGGAACAGGAAGTTTTTCACTTGCTGTGGCCCATGCAGTACAAGGAAGTCCCTCAGGCTATTGCTCAAATGGGTCCACAGTCCTGGATCATCTAGACTTAAGGAACTAAACTCAGCAGAAGCTGTTTCTTGTGCCTCCACCACACTCTTCTCTGATTTACACTTTTCTTCAGGAATATGCATGGTTACATTCATTTGAGGTGGAGATATGGATGCTGCAGTAGCTGCCAGGTCACCTGCACTCTGACTAACTGGAAGATCAGGCATTTCCTCACCACTCACATCCTCACTGGGGCCGGAACGCTCACCGTGAACATTTGTGTCTATGTATCTCAGGAGAGCTCCTTCCTGCTTAGATAGAAAAGCTTCCTTTGCTTTCTTTCTTTTTCTGTATGCTGTCCCACTGCAGTGTGGCGTTTTCTTCTTTCACTCATGACTGCTGGTCTGCGTCAGTTATAGTGGCTCTCAGCTCTCAATTGAAGGGGACAAATAAGCAGGCTGGTAGCAGGGCCTGAGTGAGGGAAGATATCAGCGTCTTAAGGGCCTAACTGGCTCCTATTACTTCAATTGACTGCCTGTTCTCCTCAAGTGGGTTCAGGGAAGCAGCAGGAAACAGGAAGCTCCCTGAGAAGCTGGTGTTAATTAGTCAAGGATCCTGGGGGTGCTAGAAGGGTACATAAGAGGCTCCTCCTTCTCTCTCTCCCTGCAGCTCCTGCTGTTTTCTGTTATTCCCTCCCACCTTCTGTCCTGCCTGTCTGTTATGTCTCTTGTGCCCCCTTCCACCATCTCTGTGCATCTAGAGCAGAGAGAATACATATGCACCAGCAACAGACACAATTTTCTATACTCTGTGTCCTAGTGGCGCCCCTCCCCAGAATCTGGCACCTGAGGCGGCTGCCTCAGTTCGCCTCATGGTAAAGCCAGCCTTGCATAGCCCTTTAAGGTTACATCACTCTGGAGCAGTGTTTGTGCAGTTATCTTTTTACTGCATTCACTGAGGGTTCAGCTCTGGTTCTTAACAGAGCAAATCAATAACACTTACAGAAAAATCATATGTGAACAACAAAAGAATTCCCCTCTGGAGGTTGCTTTTGATTTTTATTTTCATTCCATAAAAACAAACTATTTTAGAAAATATTTGTACATCCTGGAAGACCATAAAAGAAATTAATGCAGAATCATAAAGTCATAGAATTTAAAACCGTAAGGGAAAACTAGATCATCTAGGCTGACTTCTTGCATACTACAGGCCACCAACACTACCTAGCACCTGCACACTAAATCTACCAACTGAAATTAGACCAAAGTATTACAGCTCAAAGAAGACTAGACTATTATGTACCACAGGAAGAAAATAGGAGGGATCGAGGTGCATCTGCTTGAAGCCCTGCAATGGCAGGGCAATGATTAAATGATAGATACTCAGATAATCTCGGCAAGTGGTCCACACCTACATGTTGCAAAGGAAGGTGAAAACCCCCGGTGTCACTGCTAATCTGACCTGGGGGAAAATTCCTTCTTGACCCCATATGTGATCGTTAGATCCCGAGCACGTGCATAAGAACAAACCAGCCAAACACTAGAGAGAGAGAATGATCATTGCCACCTCAGAATCCAGGCCCACTAGATTCTGCTCAGTGTCCTATATTCAGTGATGGCCATATCTAGTGCTTCAGAGGATGGATATGGGGTGGGGGAATCCTCCTTGACAATGGCCAGTTGAAGCCTGGAAGCATGATTTTTAGGCACATAAGACATGAACTGGAAGTGAACCCTGGAGCATTTGAGCCCTGCTTCAGCCTTCCCTCCACCCCCCAATGGGCAACACCATCATACAACTGCACTAAATGGTGCAGTTTCCTTTTAAATTAATTAAGTTGTTTTCCTCCACAACACTTACTGGGCAGCTGTTCTAGAACCTCCCAGCTCTGATGGTTAGAAACCTAATTTTCAGCCTAAAGTTGTTCATATGAATATTTATCTTGTTCTTGTTCCAGCACTGTCCTTTAGCTTAAATAGCTCTCCCCCCTCCTGGGTGTTTATCCTCCAATGTATTTATAGACAATTATCATATCCTCATTTAGCCTTCTTTTTGAAAGGCTAAAGAAGCCAACCTCTTCAATCTCTCATACGATAGGCTCTCCTTTCCTATGGTCATCCTAAGAGCTCTTCTTTGCACCTGTTCCAGTTTCAATTAATCTTTCTTGAACATGGGCGATTAGCAGTGCTTTTTTTTTTTTTTTTTTTTTTAAGGTGCTGATACTCAGGCAGGACATAGGGCCACTGGTGGCGGTGGTGGTGGCAGGAGTTGGGGCCTCTTTGCTATGAAGAAAAGGTGCCAGTACTCAGTACCCCTGAGTACCAACACAAAAAAGCCCTGTAGAATTCTCACTTTACTCCTACACAGTATTCCAAATGATATGTTAGAAATGTCTTGTGCAGTGGCATTAATACTTCTATATTGAAAAAACTATGTCCTAGGATTACATTTGCCTTGTTCACAGTTGCATCACATTGATGCCTTATAGTCATCCTGTGAGGGACCCACACATCCAGGTCTCTCCTCTGTTACTTTCAATGGATAAGTCCCCAGCTTGTGATAGAAATTTTTATTAAAAGCTAAACGCATGAATTTGAACTTTGTGCTATTGAATTTCATCTCTTTGTCACTCCAAGCTTCAGGGTCTGCTGTATCTTCCTGTATAATATTCTGTTCCTCCTCTGTCTTAATGTTGCCTCCCAACTTTATATCATTTGCAAATTTCATTAGCACATTCCTTCTTTTTGTGCCAATGTCATTAATAAAAATGTTGAATAATATTTGTCTCTAGAGCAGTCCCAGAGTAACTCAATTAGTAACCTCTCAGTCTGATAATTCACCTTTCTATTCAGCTCATTGCTTTCTCTCCTTTAGTTTATCCACCTTACAATGCTTGTACTTAACCTCACCTTTCCCAATTTAACTAACAATTTCCCATGAGATACCATGCCATATGATTTACTGTAGTCCAACTATATTAAATCTACTGCACTTACCTTATCTAAAAAATCAGTTATTTTCTCAATGAAGGAAATCAAGTTAGTTTGGCCTGATCTACCTTTGGTAAACCTATGTTGCCTTCTCCTTTCCATTTACCTCTATGAATTTCATTGTTAACTCTTTCACAATGTACTCTAAAACATTGCATATTACTTAGGTCAGACTAACAACTCTGATTTCCTGAATTATATTTCCCTCCCTTTATTGAATATAGGTACAACATTAGCTGTTCTCCTGTCATGTGGTACAATCCCTGAATACACAGATTTATTGCAAATCACTGCTACTGAACTAAGAATTACATGTGCCAGTTCTTTCTGTGTTCTGAGATGGAAATGATCTGATTCTCTTGATTTGAACAGATGAACTTTTCTTTTTCTGCCACAAATGGAGTAATTTCCATTTCCTGAGACTCATTTTGATCTGCTGCATTTACATCATGCACATGTTCCATATTATTATTGTTATTGAAAAATGGAGATGAAATATGCATTTACTTTTTGGACCATACCCTTATGTTAATTTTCTTCCCAGCCACCCTGTATATGTACCATGTACACCTCCATGGTGTAGCTTTCTTTGCTAATCAACCCCTGTAGCAGGGTGAAGCAGTCCACCCTATGAACAGGGTTTAGGAGGGCTCCCACACTCCCCATGCTGGACAGAGGATACAACTGCACAGGGCCAGGGCAGGAACCCGAAAGGCGGAGCCAAGGGGACCGTATAAAAGACTGGACAGAAGCCCCACTGGGGGAGCCACCCAGGAGATGGGCAGATAGGCTCAGAGAACCCCCACCATGGGAAGGCCCTAACTCTCCCCCAGGGGTGGTAGATGAAACCCGGGACAGCCAGGAGGTAGGGCCTTATCTGTATTCCCCTCCAGGGGAGGACCTGGAGGAGCTACCGTCGGTGGAACAGCTTGAGGACTGAAGCGAGGGGCTTGCTGTGGATGGTCCCTGTGATTTGGAGGAGTTGCCCTCTGCTGAAGACCCAGAGGGCATGAGGGTGGGGCCTGCTGCAAGTGGCCCCTGCGACTTTGAGGAACTACCATTAGAGGATAGCCCTGAGAGCTTGCTGGACCTGCCACCTATAGATAGGGAAGGTCTGGCTGGAATCCCTCTGGCTATATACCTGGAGGATGTATATGAAGAAGACCACGGGATTCAGGTACCTGGCAGTGGGCAAGGGAGGAAGTAGCCCAGGGACAGCGGGTAAGTGACCGGCTGAGTAGTAGTTGGCATGTTTTGGCTGGAACCCTGCTGATCCCAGTGGCAGACCACTCTGCCACTGTATAGGGCCTTGGGCTGGAGTGCAGTGGTGATGGGTGGGCCTGCATCCTCCTCCTTCCCCCACCTCCTCTTGTTTTCTGAGCCTTGACCCTTCCCACCTTGATCTTTACAGACTTTGTGTGTTCGCCCCATCCTGCCTGAGGGCTGCAGACTACAGACTTTAGGGCTATGTCTACACTTGCTAAAATTAGTTTGAATTAGTTGGTTCGAACTAACTAATTCGAACTAATTTTAGTTAGTTCGAATTAGCTTAATTCGAACTGGCATGGCCACACTGGAACGTTAGTTCAAACTAAGAAAGCACTTCCTTAGTTCGAATTAGTGATCCCCATTCATTTCAATGGCCAGTTAATTCGAACTAAGAAATTAGTTTGGATTAACATGGCCACATTGGTTAATTCGAACTAGTTCGTTCAAATTAACCCCTTAGTTCGAATACCCTATTCGAACTTATTAGTTCGAATTAAGGAATTCCTTAATTCGTACTAACTAAAGCCTAGTGTAGCCATGGCTTTAGTTAGTTCGAATTAAGCCTCCTTAATTCGAACTAACTTGCCAGTGTTTACCCTGCCCTGCCTGAAAACTGGAGGTTACTGACTTTGGCCATTTGCCTTGCCCTGCCTGAAGGGCTGAAGGCTACTGACCCGGAGTGCTTGTCCTGCCCAGCTAGAGGACCAGAACTATAGACCATGGGCATCGACCATACTATAACCCCTTTTCCCACTCCTACAGGCTTTCTGTTTACTCCTAACTACCTTTTTGAGGTAGTTATTCTTCCAGTGGGTCTGGAGTGGAGCCTTTCCCTACAAGTATTTTCCCCCTTTATGGGATGAAATTTGATTCAATTTGAAACCATTCCAAGCCTCCTCTGCATCTAAGTCCGTGAGCTCTTCAATCCAGTTGACTTCTTTAACTAATTCCCTTAATTTCCAAAGTCTGCCCACCTGGGCATATCATAGCTAATGACCTGGGGTTGATTAGCCTTCCATTTAATTTAAACTGACTCAGTTTGTGATTACTCGATCCAAGATTGTTTCCCGTGACCAACTTTTCTGTGATGTCTTCAATATTTACTGAAAGAAGTCTAAAATTACATCACCTTTTGTTTTTATCAGTGGTGATTTGAGGAGGAAAACTGTCATCTGTCATGTCCAGGGATGATTTTGTCCATACCTAGAATAACTTGCTCCCTATCGGTATTCTCTCATCTATATCCTGCACGTTATTCTCCCATTATGAGACAATTTCCCAAAGTATTTATTTCACTAAAAATATGAAAGCAAATACTGTCCATATCTGAGGGGGCTATAGCAGGTCCCGAAAGCCATCCCAATAGAATTTCTTTTACAGTACTTCGCCAAAATGATTTTGACCCAAACAGCTTCTGTTTTGTCCATACTATCACTTCATATTTCTTTACAATGTATTGCTTTGTTGATGTCCAGTGCTACCCCACCACCTTTAACTGTGTTTCTGTGTCTCCTAAAGAGAACAAAACCTTTAATCCAGCCATTGTATTCATGTACAAGCATTTCAGTTGTTTCTCTCAGACCTCCCTAAATTTTTCTAGAGTATGACATTCCATTATCCCCTTCTATAGCTTCATTTAGCTGATTTTCCTGTTCCAGTGTATTGAAGTCAAGCATGGAGATTTCATGTGTTTCTTCATACCTTCTCTCCTTAACGCCTAGTTTAAAGCCCTTCTTATCAGTTGTGCTAAGCTTGATCCCAGAAGATTAATATTCCACATAAACAAGTAGAGCCTATCTGCCAAGATGGGGTTCAGATGCATTCACTTGAGCACAGCAGACTCTTTGCTTTGAGAGTCAAACTCTGTTGAGAAAAACTTTTAAAGGTTTCTTAAAATTTCTGGCTCTGTATTTCTATTTTCTTCTAGGTATATTCTGCTTCTAAACTGCCAGCTGAACTCTCAGTTTAGAAGAGGCCTTCTGCCTGTTTTGTGATGGACCTTTTAGATCAACTGCACTTCTAGATCTGCTGCAGGAATGCAGAGGAATAATAGGCTAGACTTCAGCACTGTTAGGTGTAACAAACTTACCTTGAATGCTTGAAACCCCTGTGGGAGAGGGATGCTGTTTCAAAGCATTAGAAGGGAAGTAGATGGTGGGTAGGGCACAGTGTGTGGTTTGGTTATTGATGAACAAATAGTGTTATGAGCTGTGAATGCCTGAAACAACCTGCCTGGTAAGTAGGGTTTCTTTACAGCTCCCCAGCTGAAATCCAAGGAAAATTTAATTACAGTTACCTTAAAATATATCTGCTCAGGCTTCAACTCTGCCTTAAGGCCCTGTTCAGGAACAGGCATATTTAAAGGGAGAGAGCCAAAAAATACTATCCTGTGTCTTGTTTTCCTCCTAAATGCAGCCTCTTTTCAATGAACCGTTTTTAACAAACACCGTGCCATTCTCAGCCAGATTCTCTTTGGTTGATGCAAATTAGAATAGCAGTCAATGGAGCTGTACTGTTTACTGCTGCTGGGAAGCAGACTCATTATCTGTAACAGAAAAGATCAGCTAGGTGCCCTCTTTCCCTCTCCCACCGGAAGAATTGGGTCATAATCACAAACATTTTAAACTAATTTGGAAATTAAAAATCAAGACTTATTTTGGATTCTCTCTCAAGCTGCAGACTTCTTGTTCTTCCCTTTTTTTCTCTCCTACCAAGTTCTCCTCCACCCCCTTTTCCTTGTCTATTTAACAGGAAAGTTATATAGGGAACACCGTGTACTCCCAGTTCTGCTTCTAAACTTCCTTATAAGTCATTGCTCCAAGGCAGGACCAGTGCAGAGCGCTCTGCGAGGATGACCAGAGTCTCTGGCCTGGTCTGCATTGAAAAGCTAGGTTGACGTACCTACTTTAGTCAAGGGTGTGAAAAATCCATGTCGCTGACTGACAGTTGTGTCAATCTAAGCCCCTCTATAGATGCAACCGTTTTGATGGAAGAATACTTTTGTCAACCTGGCTGCTGTCATTCAGGGATATGGTGTTTCTACGATGATGGAAAAACCCCTTTCCTGCAGGGTAGTCTGTGTCTACAATACAAAGTTATGCTCTAGGTATGTCAGTGTATGTCACCATAGCTATACTAGTAAAGTCTCTGTAGGGGAGATGTCCCTTTTGTTGACACAACCCAGTACTTTCACAATGAGGCAGCTAGACATGAACAATATAAGGGTATTGGATGATCGTAATGGTGCACTCCTCTTCCATATGAGCTTACAGAGCATTCCTAACCAGAGCTCAGTTATTCAGTGAGTCAAATTGTTGAAGCTCAGATTGCAGCAAGTTTCAAATCAAACACTGCACTGAAAATCTGAAAACCTGATCTTCCTCTGCCTTGTATCATTTATACTGTTCACAGTGGGCCAGATTCTGAGTCCCACAATGTCTCCCTTGTGCTCCCAGCCAGACAGCCAGTTTGATTGGATTTGGCCTGGGGATCCACTCAGGTCCCCAGCAGAGAGCTGCTCTACATTGCTCTCCATGTCAAATGTCCACATTCTACAGTTGGACATTTTGGTGCTAGAGCTGTTGGTGGGGTGGGAGAAGTTGAAAGGATATTTTTAATAAGGAAAACACTGTTTTGGTTTTGTTTTCACTCTCCCACCCCGGAAATGGCTGAATATTATCACTTTTAGGCAGACCGGAGGGTTACGATTTACCTACCGCATTACTCCATTCTGATGCTGGTACATTCCATTGAGTCTGTGGCGTCCACAGAAGTGTATCATCTAGAACATTGGTGAATCTGAACCCAGGTCTAAATTTAGCACCTTGAAAGTGAAACTTATGGATGCCTGAAAACCTAGAGTATGAATGGAAATGCTCATACAAATATAGCTATAATGACCACTAATATTTCCCATAGTTTCTATAATATAATGCTCTCTGGAGGCCACAGGAACTCAGTTGGTATGGTTGTGGGACTAGACTAGAGTACCAGTGTGGCCCCGTGGATAGAGTACTCAACTAGGCTTTAGAGTTAAGTTCTATTTCTGACTTACTCTATGATCTCGGAGAAGTCACTTCACCTTCGTGCTTCAGTTTCTCTAGGTGCATGTAGGAGATGATACTTGTTTCCTTTGTCAAAGTGTTTTGAAATTTATGGCTGAAAATGACTGTACATGAGCTAGATATTTTGTAAAAACCTTAATCTCCTCATCATGGGGTTCATAGATTTTTGGTTTTAAAAGCCAAGATATAACTTTCTTTTCTTTCCTTTTGGCTCTTTCAGAATATGAATAAACAGAAGGATGAAATTCAAGAGGAAACCTCCATAAGATCAAATCCTTCCAAGGAGCTGTCAATTTGCCTACTTCCTTTCTAGAAGGATCAGTGGTAATGTAGAATGGTCACACTTTAAAAGAAAAAAACCAAAAGAAACAGCCAGTCGACTTTTAGGGCTATAACCAATTCCAAACGTGTACCCAGAAATCAGCTACTACAGGAGAAGACCAAGAAAGAAAACAACAGAACGCCACTGGTCATCACCTACAACCCCCAAGTCAGACCTCTACAGTACATCATTAAGGATCTACAACCTATTCTACATGACAATCCCTCACTCTCTCAAGCTTGGGAGACAGACCTCTCCTCGCTTACAGACAGCCCCCCAACCTTAAGTAGATAATCACAAGCAACTATAGACCAAACAACAGAAGCATTAATGCAGGAACATATCCTTGCAACAAACCATGTTGCCAACTTTGCCCTCATATCTACACAAAAGACACCATCACAGGACCTAATCAAGCCGGTTACTACACTAAGGGCTCATTCACCTGCTAATACACCAATGTGATTTATGCCATCATGTGCCAGAAATGTCCCTATGCCTTATATATTGGATCAACAGGACAGTATCTGCACAAAAGAATAAATGGACAAAAGTTGGACATCAGAAGTCACAACATTCAAAAACCAATAGGGGAATACTTCAATCTCCCTGCTCACTCCATTGATAACTTGTTAATAGTGGGGCTCAAACAAATAAATAACAAATCACAGCTTCAAAAAGAAACTGCAGAATTGGAATTTATATGCAAATTCAACTCCATTGCTTCAGGGTTCAACAAAGACTACGGATTTTATTCTCATTACAACAGGTGGTTTGACCTCATCTTCCTCTATATGCTGTTCCCCAGTGTTTGAATCCCAACACCCATTTTGATTTGCTGTTACAGCCTGACCTGATCCTATGTCATATATTTCCCTGCATTTAATTTCCTCCCATTCTGTAAGTTCCTCATCTTCAAAGCGCCTGATGAAGTGGGATTTTGTTAGTTTTTAAAAGTGCCACAGGACTCCTTGTTTGTTTGGCTAACCAATTCCAGCAGCATCCTCACGTCATGAATGGGGAGTATCATATTCCTTATGGAACAATCTTTTAAATGGAACAATTCGTCGAGTAGAATCATTGTAGCTGCAACAGTGGTATCTCAAGTTAGTGATACTGACCCAGCCATATCCACAAGTTCCAAAGGGGTAGCCATGTTAGTCTAATTCCACAAAACAAACAAGGAGTCTTGTGGCACTTTTAAAGACTAATAAATTTATTTATTGCATGTGATAAATACACTTGTTAGTCTTTAAAAGTGCCACAAGACTCCTTGTTTGTTTTGCTGATCCAACCACATGACAGGGATATCAGGGTGAAACACTGCCCTCAATGAAGCAATGGGATTCTTGCCATTAACTTCAGTGGAGCTAGGGTATTTTATAACCTTGACTCCTGTCAAAGAACTTGGGCCAGGAAATAAGACTGGTCTCCTACCAACACTCCTTGTGTTACAGCTTAATTATAGTAGATAGGCTTTAACAAATATAGAGTAAAGAAAGTAAAGACCCATCACTGCAAAAAGTGATACACTGAAAATGGGAGTCAATCTATGCAAAGAGTTGGGAATGTTATAGTCTGTCTTCTTATCTAGTCTGCTAGAGTTTAATTGCTGCCTTTAATGCTATTCACCTGTTTGCTTCAAATCTCAGTTTTATGACTTCAGTGGCAGCAGCAGCCCACAACAAATCATTCTTCAAAGAGCTACAAGTCTACAGCATGCAGACCAAAGGTCATTAATACAGGTGTGCCAGAGTATCAACAAGCACTGGGTAATTCAGCAAGTAGTCTTAGTGGCTCCAGGCTTTTTGCATTCTGTCTTCGTTCATTCCACCTTTCAAGCCATCTGTTTCTCACTCTACCTACGGCACTTTCATGCTTTCATTTGGTCATGTCTTCTGTGAAACTGAAAGACAAGTGTTGCTAAATAACTACAGGAAATTATTAAAGACTTACTTATGATTATAATATGTGGCTCCTTTTAATGAATATTTCTTTATCTTTGTGTCAAAATGATAAATTACATTTGGGAATAAAATTCTTTTTTTTTTTTTTTTGTCTCATTCTCCAAGCCAGTTTGAGACCAGATGGTGACATTTTCCTTCATTATACTCGTAATTTTTCCTAGGAATTAAGTACTCTAGAAAAAAAGTCAAACTAATTACAGTGGATTTGGGGCATAGATTTTTATCGTAAAGGGACATAACCGTAAATTACTTGATGACTCTTTTATGGTAGAAGAAATATGCATATGAATGAAAAGGTGCTTAGATTTTTAATTATCAACTTAATATTATCATTACAATGGAATTTCATATAAAAGAAAGTATCTTTAAAAAAAAAACAACAGGAAAAAGTTTTAGCTACCTTGTAGGTGTACCACTTACTAAAGTACTTGTCAGTGCTGCAAATGTATGTAGTCTCTCAAAGATTTTAATGTTTATATTTACTTTTCATAAATAATGTACTACCCATTGGATTCATGATAAAAATGGAGGATAAAAATAATGGTCAAAATATTTCATGAGTTGGCATGAAAATTCTTTTTTTTTTTCACCACCAAGGATATGAGTCAACATAACTGCTCAAAAGAATCATAAAATGCTGCAGTCCACATCACTGTATCATGATTGCAATCTGTAGATAACTTTATTTCCTCATGTGTAAGGTTAGTCCCAGCTGGTCCACTATTCAGTGATGGGAGGTGAATATGAATTATTAACTAATGAGAAAACCAAGTGTTACATTTGAGTTTGAGTCTCAGCCATGAAGACCGTTCAGTTTGTATCCATGGCTTTCGTTGGGCTTGTCTCTAAAAGCATCCTACGTACCGAGAGGCTGAGAAGACATAGAAGCACTCAGAATAGCGCTTTAAAATGATTCCATCTTCCATAAGCATGTCACAGAAAGACAAGCAAAGAGGAAGGGGAGCCCTTCTCCACCCCGAGTAGTTAATGATATACATCAGTCTCGTGGCACCTTTTAGCTGTAAATCTTAATGCACTTAAAAACCATGGCTAAGAATTATTATCCTCATTTTACCTAAGGTGAAAATGAGGCACGGAGGTGTAGAGGCTTGCTCAAGCTCACAGAATGAGTCAGTGACAGACATGGCAGAAGAACCTAGCTCCTTGGGCTCCCACATCAGTATTTTTCCACAGGATGGTATAGGGCCTTTCCATCCAGGTAGTGTCTGAGTATCTACTATAGATCTTGTTCTTTATTAAATTATTCTTGTTGTACCATTCTTTTCCTACACAAACAAAATGTCAGATTTGTCTCATAGTGCAGGCTGTAACTTTCATGGAAAATACCAACCCATTAACATCCACTAACAGTTCTTTAATGTATAGTTCATTAACTTATGACCAATTACCACCTATGCATGTCCTCAGGGAGGTATTTTCATATCTGCTTTGCTTCCTTGCGCTTCTATTCATTGAATTGATACACATGGTCATCACCATGAATATCTTTACAGTTTTACGTTTTGGTTGATTAACGTCACCAAGGCATTTGCAGTATTCCTTATACCCGGCATGTTGAATAGAGGGTACTCTCCGAGTCGCCCTGCCCTAACTTACTCTAAGCAAATGGACCGTACATTTGAAAAGGTTCTTAATATCTCTCCTCTGTTGTTTAATCTCTCTCCTCTATTGCTTATCCACTGCAGTGGATCTTCTTTGGCCATTCTGAGCAGATCAACTTTGTGACTAAATGCCACAGTTTGATGAGGGAACAGAGTGGAGCTGCACTGAAGAAAGCCAGAGAGATTGTGCTAATCCCTGAGGCACAAATCCCTCCCCCTGCCGCTCCCTGCACATAGGGAGTGCACCTTTTGCAGCAGCCATTAGTCTGGTGCTGAACATTCCCTCTGGCACCACTCCACGGGCTGGTGTGAAGTGAGGATAGCTCAGAGTTCTGTCTGTTCCCCTTTTCGGTTTCTGGCTCCCAGGGATGAGATGTCTGCGGGAGAGAACAGGATTGAGCATTAAGAGCCCAATCCATAATCCTTTCCATGTAATGGGTGTCTTTCCACTGACTGAAGTGACCTTTAGATCATGCCTTCATGCTCGCCTCAAGTTTAGAGACTGCTACTGCAAGTGGCACGTGTGCGTCTACACTGCTCATGCTCCAGACCTTCATTTCTATCTTGTTTACCACAGCTGTCCAGTTAAAAGACACAGCTGAAAATGTAACTTCCTTCTATGTCCTTTTGGGCCCAGTTCTCCCCTGTCTTACCCCAGTTTTACACCACTGATTCCACTGGCACAAATGTGCTGTAGTTGAGTGGGCAATCCAGCTAATTGTGTGTCAGTCTTGTGAACGGTGCAAAAATAAACGCCATGTCCATTATGCATCTTCACAACACTGTGATTCAGGCAAGTTCCACCTTCTTGGCCTTGAAGGCACACCAATAAATGGTGTTAATTAAAGGCAGTCTTCTTAATCAACAATTGGACGGTAGACCCAGGACCAATGGGGCACTTTGGTTTTTATGTTCAAGACAAGTCAGCTTGGGCAGCTATGAAAGTTTTCAAACTGTATCCTAACTACACATGCTGAAAAGATATTGGGACAAGGCATTTGTGAGAGAAATTTGTGATACAGCTAGTATGTTCATGCTCGAGGTCATGGTGCAAGCTATATAGCTTGAACATGCTATGATGTAATACATAGATGGATTTTTGAGGTAACCGTTTATTTGTTTTGCCACTATTAGAACTGATGGATTTACATACCACACTCCTTGTCAGTTCTGAAAATCTGGCTGTGTACCGGGAAATGGATTCATCAACCATTAATGGAAACACTGATTCAATACCACTGAAAGGTCATTCCTGACCATGTCACTTTCTGGAGGGGATGTTCACAAGAAAAATATTGCAATGCTGCAGCTCAGCTTGGGTATCCAGGAATAGAAGTGGATTCAACTAATAAAATATTTGCCCATCTTTAATTATGACAGTGAAATTATGTTATAGCACTGTAAGTCTAGCAGCTTTAGAAAATGCTGTAAAATTAGGCATGTTCTGAAGAACTGAGATGCCATCTAGTGGAAAGAATACAAGGCTATCATATTTATCTGTAAAAGGTGAATTGTACCTTTGCATCGCACAAGGAGCAAAGTGACCAAAAAAACACCTTTCCACAAATAGTTTCATAGCCACTGAAGAACAGGCATCATGACCTGGGCCTGGACTAGAGGACCTCCTGAGGTTCCTTCCAACCCAGAATATTCTATGACCTGGAGGTTGGAACATGGGACTGAGAATCAGAATCTTTTGCGATCTAATCCTGGCTCTGACCTGTGCAATCCTGGCTTTTCTAGAGACTTGCTGAGTGACCTTGGACAAATCATGATAAATCTGAGCCCCCAGTGCTCAAGAGCAGTATTCAGTGCACCTGTAAGAAATGGAGAGGTGGCTTCATTCCAGCTTTCCTCTGCTATGGATCTTAGTGGGGATTAGGGCAACTTCTGAGTGTCCCCAGTGAAACTTGTCAGTTTTAGGATTGCTTCAACTTTTGCAGGCAGATAGCAGCTGCATAGGAGTTGCTCCACTGGATAAAATCTTATGAGTGCATTGTGCTCTGGCCCTAATCCCTACAGTGCTGTTGTTCTTTTATTCATCTTTACATAGCTACTTGAGTGGCTTGTCCCAAAATGGTGATAGAGCCTGTCTTATTAACAGTCTGATAATTGTCTGCCCATGGTGTAAGCCAACTTACTCTGGAAAGACTTAAGGGCAGTGGAATTAGCATGGTTCTGCTGGGCAGAAAATGAGGAAAAAGAAGAGTGGCTGCTTAAGGCAGGGCTAGATTAATGCAGCAGCTTTAGGGGCTGCTGCCCAGGGCCCCAGGCTGCAGGGGGGCCCCCGCCATCTTGCAACAATCCGGTCCTGACCTGAGTGCTGCCATGCCAGCTGCATAGCTTTGTCCTGTGCTGGCCGAACCCTCTGCACCTGTCCCCAACCAAACTCCAAGCGCTGGCACACTACCACCAGCAGCCTGCCCTGCTCCCCTACCCTCCTCTTCCCTGAGTCCCTATCCCAGGTCTCAGACCTGCAGGGTCAGACCAGAAGTCCAGGGGTGGGACTGTAGCACTGCGAGGCCATAGCCTTTGGTCCAAGCAGGTACTCTGTGCTGGGATCTAGCACTGAGCACTTGCCTGGCCCACTGCTGTGGCTGGCCCTTAGATCCCCACAATATCAACCAAGCCCCAGCATTCAGCGCTGGTCTGCCCTGCACAGACAGAGGGTTTGCCAGGCCCAGGGCAGGCATGAGTGCCTTTATGCCCCTCCCTGTGCCTAGGTTGGCCACCACCATGGTGGGGGGAGGGGCTGAAGTGGGGGTCTCCATGATAAGGGGCAGATGGGGCCCCTAGGGGCTTTAATTTGGCCCTGGCTCAAGACTCTGCATGATGTGAGCTGGGGCCTCATACTATTCTCTCCAGGAAGTACCTATGGAGGAGGAATTAGCTGCTTACATTGATCTACCAGCCTAATTCTGCTCCTAGGGTTTGCTAGTGAGCAGCTAACAGTACTGCAGCCCTCAGGATACATCAGTAATAATGGAAGGGATTGCACAGCTGTGTCTCATGCTGACCCTGAGTTACAGATTTAATTTGTGAGGGGCTGTAATAGGGTGGTACCCTGCACTAGCCTAGAAGGGGCCAATTAACATGATAATCCACAGCTGAGGTGAATTAGGTGGCCTAGGCAACCCCTGAATGATGATGGAGCCTAGCTAAGAAGGAACACATGGGGCTAGTATAAAGCCAGGAAGTTGGTAGCAGAAGTGGGATGCAGTAAAAGAGTCTATAGCCCCTCTCTGAACACTAGGGAGGGAAACAAATAACCTTGAGGAGAGGATGCAGGAAAATGGTGAAGAGAAGGGCAGTAAGGATTAATATGGTGTAAACTTTGGCTGCTGATTAGAGGTCCCTGTGCTAAAATCCAGAGTAGTGGGTAGGCCTGGAGTCCCATGCCAGCCATTGGGGAAGTGGTACTATATGAGCAGTGAATGGGAAAATTGCCTGAGGCAGTTTGTAGGGAAAGATTTTGATACTCTGGAAAGGGAGGACTATGGTGATGTGGTCTGTAGCCCGAGTTATGAAAGAAAAGCATGCTGAACAAATGAGCGACAGAGGCAGCATGGTGCACAATGATCAGCAAAAGGGGGGTTGGCCCTGGAAAAAGCGATTTCCCCGGAGCAACCAGGATGAGATGCTCTTGTAAGGAGAGAATCTTGACAGAGCCATCTTGCCCCTTGAAGTGTTATCATATTATTAACCTTTATATACACTGCTGTTCAATGCAATAGCTGCCCAGCACTTAAGAGCCTTGTTCATGGGAGGGAACTTTTCCAAAAATTTCCACGGTTGCTAACAGTAGTTCAGCTCCATTGGTGGTACCAATGCTGAGATCCTTGGGGAAAACATGCTCACCTCCAAGTTTAAAGTGCTGTCAGGTTAGCGGGGTTAGCAAAGGCAGTGTTTCAAATGCTGGTGTCAATCAAGAACCTGTTTAAATTATGGTCTCCTGGCAGCTCCACAGCTGAACCAGTGTTTGCAACACCCAAGTGTCCATCTGCATAAGGAAAATTGCAGGCTGTTGGCAGTGGTTGTCAGCAGTGGGTTGGGTCTCCCTTTATTCCCCCTCCTTCCCACAACCAGTGTTGGAGAGATTTATAACAGTTAGCGTCGGAAGGACTAAAATAGTTTCAGCACTAAGACTAACAGCAAGTTGGCCACCTAGTCTACCAGGCAACCTTTCTATAATGGTGTTGAAAATGATTTTTGTTCCACTGACAGCAACTCGATCATTTTTGACAACCGTTCAGAGGAAAATGGTGAGTAGGGGAAGGGGGGAATTCTGTTGCTGACAATGGTTGTCAGCAACAAGTTATTTTCCTAGTGTAGACAGACCTTTAAAATGTTTCCAGAGCTCATGGAATAATCTTGTTTTGCACTAAGCCTACTGGTGTTTGGTTTGAAGCAAACCTATGTGTGTCAGGATTTATTTATATTTCATTCTTTGACTATGCAAGAGGGATTTCTTTTGTTGGCCTGTTTGTTTTTGTTTTGTTTTCCAATAGTACAGCTCTTCTTTGTTCTTTTTGTGGCCATGGTTTATGGTATTCTTCCTTCTTCATAGCTGAAAGCAGATGAATCAATGCTTGGCCTGGCCACAATCCCAACAAATGTGTTTCAGGTGATATAGTTCAGGAACTGATTGGTACCATGGGGGAAAGAGAGGGAAATCATATCAAGGTAAAATGACTAATTTGGGTTTTTCTTTCCAGAAGCTTTAGGTGTAAATATGGAAAAAACGCTCTGTTACCAATATTTTTATTAATATTTGGAATTTTATTATTCCATAAATGCCAAATTTAAGTCTAAAGTCATGAAAATGATCACAGTTCACTGAATAAGTGCATAGTGCAGCCAAAGCCATACGTTGTAATTCCATAAGGCATGAAACATTTACACAAGCTCAAGATAATCAAGTAATCGATTGAGAGCCACAATGACTCCATCACTTTGAGATTTTAAGTTAAAGGTACCCTGGAATGGGGAAGTAATAATAATAAAAGCAAATAAAAATTACACTAACCTAGGAGCCATAACTCTGTATTCATTCTGAAATTTTCACAAAGCAAAATCCATTCAGTTCACAAAATGACACTCAATACCTAATCCCAGTTTCTGATTGTGGAGGCGTTGGCGTGTCTAGCTCCTTAGAGCCACTTGTGTGGTAATCTCAAGTAAGTGTGTAGGACTGATATTTAAAATTTAGAAGCTAGCTAGGTTCTTTTTTCGAGTCAAATCCAGTAACTTATCATTGACGCTTTCTCCTACCAATGAAGAATATGCTCTATGCACTCTGGGTAAATTCCGTTACCATATTGCTCTTGCTTTGCTATAAATAACTTTTTAATCTGACAGTAAATATGCTAACAATTACACAAAAATTGAGACACAGTCAACCTTGGTAGAACAGCAGCTAGATGGCATGTATTATATTTTCATACCCAGTCTGCAGAATGCCCATAAATAATTGGAGGGAAAAAGCATGATGCCTATATATTTGTCATCAGATAGAAAAGCAATTTGTAACACAAGGTGGTGGAGGGGAAATGTGAGACTCTTCCTTGAAAACCATGGTGGGATTTTTTTTTTCTTGCTGTAGTTTTGTAACTTGTACTGTCAGAAAACTGTGTCTTCAAATGTTTTTGGCTGCTGATTCATTCTAAGCCTTGTTCTTAGTTTGCAAACCAAAGAAGTAAAAGCATGGTAGTAGGAAGTAAAAAAGTCACTTTTAAAATCAGACCTCACCATCTGCAAATGGAAATGTGGGTATTGGTATGTGCTGATTCCTTTTGCCAAGTTCTGCCCTGAGTTTCACAATCTCTGTGGACTGCAATATGGCTGCTGGTGCTTAATTTGTACCAGGAATTGCCAGAGCTGAGCTCTGGCATCTCTGGGCTTGCCTCATTATCAGTTATGAAGTAAAAAAAAAATGGTTTGAGTCTCAGCACCTCTTTCATTACAAATTAAGCAGTGGCGATTGCACAGATGTGCCAGGGAGCAGAATTAGACCCTGTAGGAAGAAACAATACTCGTTCTTCTTTTGTGCTACTCTAATTTCTCAAATCTGTTTTTCCCTATATTAAATGTTCTTAGAGTTAACTCTTAAGAGTGGGAAACAAGGGAATATGCTGAATTCCAGACACTGCCTGTGGCTGATGTAGGGACAAGGTTGATGAAGAGGGTACAATGAAGGAGGATGTTGTTACTTATGGGATTTCTGCTTTTTTTTTTTTTCTTCAGAACCGAGTATATAGCTATGTCAGATCAGTAGTTATATAACTATCCACAGCTCAAACGATTCACCAAATTGTTTCTTGTCAAAGGCTTCCATTACATTTGTGACATTGTGTAAAAAGGAAGGTGGCCATCTACACCTATGTTAAACAATTGCAATAAATCTTTTACAAAGCTTCCCTTGTAAGGTATTATTGGAAAATTTATAATCTGTTCAGTATATTACACACAAGTATACAAGATGATATCACCATTGTGTGTGAAGCTATGACATTTTGCTATATGCTAGATACTAAACATGTTGGCTGTGTCTACGCTATAAAAAATCAGGTCGACTTAACAAAGTGGTTTCCCTGAACAGGGACTTAGTAAGTCGACTTAACTTCCCTTAGGTTGACCTAATAAAGTGGACTTAAGTGTCCACACTGTGCTTAGGTTGACCTAAGGAGTCAACTTAAGGGTTAGGTCGACCTAACCGGAGGTTCTTATTAAGTCGACCTAACCTTTCATTAAGTTAACTTAAGGAATTTCTTAAGTCAACTTAATGAAAGTCTGGTGTGGACAGGGACTAAGTTAGGTTGACTTAAGCCTCCCTAAGTCGACCTAACCTGCAAGTGTAGACATTGCCGTTGTGTTCCTGGGTAATACCCACAAGATAGATTTATATCAATACTAGCCAGCTATGTGTTGATGGGCCAATGAGGAGAATCAGTTCTTCCCGTGGGCCCCTCCTGAGGATGCATCAGAGAATATGTGGATAGTGGATGTCCATGACTCAGAAGGGCAGGTAGAACATATAATTCATTATTCCATTTTTGAGCCAGTATTTTTCCATGCACATGGACTAGGGTACACACAAGGAGACTGTGATGTCACCTTTTTTTCCTCTTTCCTGCTCCACATATTTGGACTGTGATTTCTAACAATGGGAGCTTTGAACAGTGAACTGAGGAGTCCAATCTTATAGATGTACTAGAGAGATTTATTACAAACTGGCCAATTTAACATTACTGCTATTATTCTGATCTACAGACTCTGCAATCAACTATAATCTATATGATTCATTTAAAACTTTTTAATAACTCTCTTCTATTTTTTTGTGTTAATAAAACTTTAGTTTTAGTTTTTCTAAAGGATTGACTACCAGTGTGGTTTTTGGGTAAGAGCTGAAGTATACTCTAAGCTGGGATGAATGGCTGGCTCCCTGGACCTGGAAGAACGTAATATATGTGATTTCTAGTTTTAATAATCATTTGTCACAGAAGTAGTGTTTTGTCTGGGTTGTGCATGAGGGGCTGGGGGGTGTCTATGGCTTCATAATAATGAATATAATATATATCTGTTACTGGCTCGGTGAAATCTGATGAGGGAATACACCACCGATTTGGGGTTCATTCCCTGTTTTCTGATCATCTGACCTGATTGGCCCTCTTAGTTGTGTTGCATTCTGAGCACCCTGACATCTTTCTCTCCTGGTCATAGGGTATGATCCAAAGCTCACCAAGGTCAGTGGCAAGACTTCTATTAACATTAGAGCAAGCCCATAGAGAAGGGAGAATCATCTTTTCTGGCAATCCTAGTGGTAAACGCTGGTACGAGCCAGATAATATCCAACAGAGGACAGACATCCAGAAGGCCCTGGAATCTCCAAGTTTCAATGCAAAAACATTCTTACTAATATTTCTGTCATAGAAAGACATACTATTTCCTCTGTGCAGTTATAGGGGACACTTTCCTCCAACTCCTCTGCAACGTAGGAGACCTAAATACACAGAAGGACCTTTTGTGGAGTCAGTGGAATCTTCAGTCTCCGCCTCCGTGGGGGGAAAATATAGCCCCTTTTATAAAATATCTGCCATTTTCCTGCCCTCTGCAGGATTTGTTCTAGAAAGAGGGCTGAAGACTCTCCTGGGTAAAAAGATTGTAACTAGCACTCTGAGGCTAGCAAGGGGGATGTTAGAAAATGTATGTGTTACTTTCACTCACCTATTTCTACACAGCTTTGTATCATTCCTGGAACTGCTGAACTGTGTAATAAGTGGAGGGATAGCAATTTAAGATACTCTTGTCACTGTGGATATTTTCATGAACTGCAACCCTGCTGCTGCTCAATCTGAACGTCTCTGACTCTCTCAGAGGCTATGTCTACACTTAGAAAGTTAGGTTGACTTTACTAAGTCGACTTTAAGTTGACCTTATTAAGTTGACTTAGAGAGTCCACACAAGACTCTTAAGTCGACTTAAAGGTGATCTTATTAAGTCAACTTAGAGAGCCTAGTGTAGACTCTCTAAGTCAACTGGATAGGTTGAGAGAGCCGAAGCTCCAAAGGACCCTCAGCTCCTCAGACTAGGAGAGCCGCGACTTCCCCCGGGGAGAGCCAGCTGTGCAGGGCTGGCTCTCCCCAAGACCAGGAAGCCGCTCGCGGCTCATCCTGAGGAGAGCCAGTCTTCGGCTTTCATGTCCCTGTGAGGAGAGCCAGTCCCACGGGAAGACACCAGTGGCTTGCCTGTCCCTGCGGGGAGAGCCACCCGTGCGCAGGCTGGCTCTCTCTGGGACAAACCACCGGTGGCATCCTGGGAAGAAGGGAGCCACCGGGGCTCTCCAGTCAGGGCTCCAGTGGGGAGGGAATCCCTCGCTGAGGGCCCGGGGGTGAGAGATTCCCGACACCCCACCCAAGGCTCCAGCGGGGGATTCCCTCCCACTGGAGCCCCGACTGGGGAGCCCTTCTCCCCAGGACCCGTGGCTTCCCAGCAAAAAGGGAGCAGCGGCTTCTCTTGCCGGGAAGCTGCAGTCCCAGGGAGCAGGAGCTCCCCCAGGGACAAGAGAGCCACTTTGGCTTCCTTCTGCCAGGGAGCCATGCGGGGCTCCCTTGTCTTTCCACCCTAGGTCGACTTATGGAAGAAATCGACTTAGGGCGTCCACAATGGCTTAAGTCAATTTAAGACGTCAATTTAAACCTTAATTCGACCTAAAACTAGGTTTTATTAAGTCGACTTAAGGAACAGCTTAAGTTGACTTACTGCACGTCCACACTGGGCTTTTATTAAGTTAGATCGACTTAAGCCTCCTTAAGTCGACCTAACTTTTAAGTGCAGATGCACCCTGAATGATTGAAATTATTAACAGTCAGATAAATTAGAGGTGGATTTTTATGCTGTATTGTGTCTTTCTGTAATAGCATAAAAGTCCATCTCTGATGAGCGGAGAGAGACTCTGAGTTATTTGTTATAGGGCCTGGTCCAAAACCCAGTGGAATCAATGAAAATTTTCCATTGACTTCAATGGGATATAGAACATAACCATCCTTCTGGTAGCATGGCACATTCATGGAACCAATGATGCAGTGTATCATTCCTAGGTTTGTTAGGCATATTTTGTTTTAAATGACTATTGCAGCATGGATTGCAAATGGGTCAGGTCAGCACATTTAAGAGGAAAAATGAACTGGACCTGCTAATAGTGAGTTAACTATAGTAAACCTCTCTTTATAGTGGCTTTGAAATTTGTTTCAGTGCACTGCAGTGTGTAAATAACAGTTTTGGCTATTGACATCTTTTTGTGAAAAATCAATGGCTGAAAGCAGATTACACTGAATATGTAAACATTTGAAAAAAAAATCCCAAATCATCCAAATCAAATCTGACTCCTACAGTATGTCTCTAGGGGTGCGTCTACACTTGAAAATTAAGTCGACTTAAGCACCCTACATCTACACTACAGTTTCCTTATGTCGACTTAAGGAAATTCAAAGTCGACTTTATAACACCTGTTATAAAGTTGACTTTGAGGCTTAAGTAGACTATTTAAGTTGACTTAAGCCATTGTAGACGTGGGGTAGCCCTAAGTCAACTTAGTGGACTTAGGGCATGGGTCCCTTGTCACCGGGACAACTCAGGTCCGGAAGAAGGGACCGCGGGGCTCGCTTCCTTCTCCCCAGGACCCGCGCTCCAGCTGCTCGGCAGCTGGAGTA
>ML685813.1:12596849-12616064 GCA_007922175.1 Pelusios castaneus
ATGTAGTGGAGTTGAGAGGAAATCCTGAATTTAAGCAGAGTTCTCTAACTATGTCAACAGTTAATATTATTATCAAACCTTTCAGTATCCAGGCCCTGATTCAAGCCAAGTATTTAAGCATATGAGTAGTCTGAGTGACTTCAACTACTTTGCTCAATATGGGTGCATCTACACTGGCAAGCTAGATCGACTTAAGGACATTTAAGTCGACCTAAACAAAGCTGCGTCCACACTGGGCTTTTCTTAAGTTGACTTAAAGAAGGCTTAAATTGACTTAATAACATCTCCTTTTAGGTCGACTTAAGCCTTAAATTGACTCCTTAAGTCGACTAAAAGCCACTGTAGACAGGAATTAACGCTAAGTCGACTTCTTTATTAAGTCGACTTAAAGCCAATATAATGGCTATCTCTGCTGGTAAGTCGACTTAACAAGGTCGACTTAACTTTGTAAGTGTAGACATAGCCTATGAGCCTCAGATAGGAGTTACTACCGAATTATATGTTGTAGAATTCTATACAGCACATAATTTGAGAAATCAATTTTTTTAATACAAGTTCATCTGTGATTGGATGATAACAAAAACGCTGGTAGGAGAGTAATTAAAATATTAAGAAAAGAAGCTGATTAGAATATGCTTTTATCCCCAAAGGAAATTATGTCCTTCAGACATAATTGGCTCTAAAATAGTAGATGAAAGACTTGCTATTGCTCTCATTAAAGTCAATGGCATCAGACCTAGAATGGGTACAAAAATAAAAGGAGAGTAAGTGTTGAAAAGGCAGCCCATAGCAAATATTACTCATTCATGCATGTTACAAGAAAAAAAAGAGGTAATATTCCAAACTTGCATTCAACTGTGCCAAAATAGCATTCAATTTACTAGATTAGTTAATCTAGCTCTGCTTCCAAAGAAGGATTTTGGATTAGATTTCGTAACTGTTTCTTTAGAATAGGAGCAGCCTACTGATGAGCAATGCAAAACACTGTCACGTCAGGGGAAATGGCAATCTCTTTTTTTAATGTACTATACAGATATTGGACAAAGAAAATTAATTGAGGAAAAAAACCAGCAATAGTTCAGATTTCCATAAAACTTCGAGGGGGAAAATGATTGTAAGCAATTGTAAAATTCATTAATGAGACCTATGCATTTCCCAAAGGATACAAATCGCACATGGACTCTGGAATAAATACCATTCACTAAGCAACCAGAAGATGGCATAAATGCAGCAAGCCTGATGTGAGCAACAATTCAGACCCCATTATATATTGCGACGATAAGACAGTGACATTGCATCTAGAATACTGTGCTCAACTCTGGGACCCTCACCAACAGACGTAGACCCATTCAGAGAAGAGTAACAAAAATAGTCAGAAAGGGATGAATATGTAAAGAAAAATTAACGAAAGTGAAATCTCTATGGCTAGGTTAAGCAACGATGAAGACAAGACTCATAGATTGATAGCCTTTAAGGTGAGAAGGGACCATAATGATCATTCAGCCTGATCTCCTGCACATTGCAGGCCCACCCACTCCTGAAATAGACTCATAACCTCTGACTGAATTTCTAAAGTCCTCAAATCATTATTTGAACATTCCAAATTACAGAGAATTCACCATTTAGACTAGTTTAAACCTGCAAATGACCCATGCCCCAGGCTGCAGAGGAAGGGGGTGGGGGGGAAATGCTCAGGGTCTCTGCCAACTTGACCTAGGGGGAAATTTCTTCCTAACTCCAAATATGATGTTCAGTTAGACCCTGAGCACTTGGGCAAGACCTTCCAGGCAGAGACCTGGGAAAGTATTCTCTGTAATAGGAGCAGTGGCACAAGAGCAGAAAACAGCTGTAAACAGGGCAGTTTGAATTGGAGTTCTGTAGGAAGAAAAGAATGGAACAAGGTGCAGTGAGTTTTTTGTGGGTGTTGTGTTTTTTCTCTGCTTTGTGTGGGTTTTTCCTCTTGTTTAGTTTGCAGAGGCTGCTAGGTAGCAGTGTGCTGTGAAAGGAGCATAGCTCTGATTAGGGACCAGGGCTTCTCTGATTCAAGGGCCCACAAAGGTAGAGCAGAGCTGTAGACAGGTGAAGCTGAGTGGGTATTCTGTTGGAGAGAGTTTGGGGCTTTGGACTCAGTGTTCTAGTTTTATTTGCATGTTTGTTTGGGTCTCTCCCCCCGCCAACACCCCCCAACAGGAAATTAGGTGGGAAGGTACAGAGACAGCAATGGTGGTGACTCAAGGAATGGAAGAGATAATGAAGTTGACTCGGCGTGGAAACTGCAAGATGTACATGATCCTGGAGAGGTTACCTGAAAAGAGCTTCATTTGCATGAAGTGCCACTTGACAGAGCTGATAGAAGGTCCAAGGCTTAGAGATGCAGGTAGAAACTCTGGTTGAGTTTTGAAGAGGGGTTCAAGCAGATGATGGTGAAGGCAAGAGGAGGTGGAAGGGAAAAGACAAGACTTGCAGATGCATGCTGGACTGAAGAACTCGGAAGGGAGACTGCTGGGTGAAGAAACTGGTTAGTGGATGTATGTGACTGCGAGAACCAGGCAGAGGAAAAGACCGGATAGTGAAGGAGAAATAGAGCTCAGGAATAAGTTTTCTGAGTTGGAAAATGAAGAAGGGACATCGCAGGCTGTCACTGAAGGAGGGAAACCATGGAAGAAAAAAAAAGAGTGGTTAGTTCTGTAAGAAGACAATAGCCCATAGTGATCAGACCCTAGAAGGACACAGGATGACTCTCAGAAAATTGCAAGGCAGAAGAAAAGACAGAGGACTTGCAGGCAGAAAGAACAGGAGAAAAGCTGAAGAATCACACCATCACCAGGAAAAGGTAGATCTATGTGACTGGGGACTCCCTACTAAGAAAAGCAGACAGGCCTGTCACCAGAGCTGATTTGGAGAATAGAATGGTGTGCTCTCTGCCGGGAGCTAAGATACAGGATGTAGACCTGAGACTGAAAGGGATCCTAATGGGAGCGGGAAAGAATCTACTACTTGCACTTCTCATTGGGAAAAACTGACACAACTAGATTCTCCCTGAGACAAATCAAGGGAGACTATGCCAAGCTGAAGAAGACACTGGATAAAATGATGCTCAGGTGATCTTCAGGGGGATTTTGTCTGTCCATAGAGGAGGAGAACAAAGGTGAGACAAGATTATGATGATCAACAGATGGCTCAGGCAGTGGATTTATAAGAAGGGCTTTAGACTGTTGTAACCACTGGAAGGCATTAATGGACAGAGGACAGTTCTCATGGAATGGACTCCACAAAGCAGGGAGGGAAATAGACTTCTGGGTTGGAGGTTGGCACAACTCATTAAAATAATTTTATACCAGGAATTTAGAGGAGACTGTTGGGAGCCGGTCATGTAATCTTCATGCCTGATTTTAACATTGAGAGGGAAGAAAATCAAGAAAGGTCACAGCAATTGAAAAAGGAATAGTAGTGGGGAGGAGAATGGACTTTAAGAGAAAAGACAGTGCTGATACCAGTCATGTAGGAGACACTGGCAGTAGAATGACAGTACACAGCCAGGCAAGCAATATGGGTGAAGCCACGCTGCAACAATTATGATGTTTGTACACCAGACCAAGAATCATGGGAAACAAAATGGAGGAGCTAGAACTACTGGTGCATGAAATTAAACAAGATATGACAGGGATAGGAGAAAGATGGTGAAATAGTGGTCATGACTGGAGTACAGATATTGAAGGATATGTGGTGTTCAGGAAAGACAGAAATAAAGGTAAAGGTGGTGGAGTAACATTGTATATTAATGATGAATTAGACTGTGAAGGACTTAAAAGCGATTGAATTGATAAGACAGAGTCTGTTTGGTCCAAAATACTTTGGGGAAGAAAGCTATTAGAGGTTCCCCTGATATAGTGCTTGGGGTGCGTGACAGATATAGATATGGATAAAGACCTCTTTAATGTTTTTTATGAAATAAATAATATGGGAATTGTGGGATTGTGGGAGAGTTTAACTTCCCAGATATAGATTGGAGGGCAAGTGCTGCCAATAACAGTAGAGCCCAGATTTTCCTACATATGATAGCTGACAGATTTCTTCACCAAATGGTTTCTGAACCAACATTAGGTGATGCCATTTGAGTTTTGGTATTGGTGAATAGTGAGGGCCACACAGACTAACTAGTTGGGAGGACAACTTCCTCTATAGCATTGGGAATGGCTCACTTGCTGATGGATTCTCTGTATCTTAGTCTTTAAATCATGATCTGAGGACTTTAATAACTCAGTCATTGGTTAGAGGTTTATTGAAGGAGTGGGTGGGTGAGGTTTTGTGGCCTGCATTGTGCAGGAGGTCAGACTAGATGATCATACTAGTCCCTTCTGACCTTAGAGTCTGAGAGTCTGAGTGATTACAAGTTAGTTGAGTTTAAACTAAATGGAGGAATAAAAATAGATCTGCAACAAAGATCCTTGATTTCAAAAGAGGTAACTTTAATAAAATAGGAGAATTAATTAGGGATGTGTACTGGACTGAAGAACTCAAGGCTCTGAATGTGGAGGAGGCTTGGAATTATTTTACGTCAAAGTTGCAGAAGCTATCTGAAATCTGCATCCCGGAAAAGCAGAAAGAAATTCATTGGGAAGTGTCGCAGACCAAGCTTGCCTCAGTTTTTAATAAGGCTAATGAAGAGCTATGGAGTAGTGACAGGGTGGCCAATGGCAACACAGGTATGCAGGTAAAAATTACCACATCTGAGGTGAAAGTCAAACTCAAACAGTTAATGGAACTAAAATGGGGGACCTAGATAACATCCATTCAACAATATTAAAGAAACTGATGCATGAAATTGCAAGCCCAATAGTAAGGATTTTTAAAGAATCTATAACTCAATGGTCATACTCTATGACTGGAGAATTGTTCATAAAGATCTTCTTTTTAATAAAGAGGAAAAAAACAATCCAGGAAACTACAGTCTTGTTAATTTAACCTCAATTGTATCCAAGGTCTTTTGAAGAGAAAGTAATTAAAGACATAGAGATAAATGGTAATTGGGATAAAATACAGCATGGTTTTACAAAAGATAGATCATGCCAGATCAACCGGATCTTTTTCTTTGAGAAGATAACATATTTTAGACAAAGGAAACATCATAGATCTAATCCATGTGGGAAATTGTCAGTTAAATTGGAGAAGATGGGATTAATATGAGACTTGAAAGGTGGTTAAGGAACTGGTTAAGGGGGAGACCACAATGGGTCAGACTGAAAGGTGAATGAAGAGAAGTTAACAGTAGAGTTTCTCAGGGATCGCCTAGTGACCAATTTTTATGTATGTATGTATTTATTTATTTATTTACTAACATTGGCAAAAAAAGTGTGTGTGTGCTAAAATTTGAACATGACACAATGTTAGGAGGTAGTGCTAATATGGACCAGGAGTGGAATGTCTTTCAAGAAGATCTGGATGACCTTGTAAACTAGAGTAAGAAATCAGATGAAATGTAATAGTACAAAGTACAAGGTCATGCATTTAGAGAGTAATAACAAAAATTTTTGCTATAAGATGGGGATTTATCAATTGGAAGTGACAGAGGAGGAGAAAGACCTTGGACTATAGGTTGACCACAGGATTGACTATGAGCCATCAATGTGCTGTAGCCATGAGAAAGAGTAATGTAGTTCTAGGGTACATCAGACAAGGTGTTTCCAGTAAAGACAGGGCAGTGTTACTACCATCATACAGGGCACTGGAAAGACCTTGTCTGGAATATTGTGTGCAGTTGTGGTCTCCCATGTGTAAGAAAGATGAATTCAAACCAGAACAGGTGCTGAGAATGGCTACTAGGATGATCTGAGGAATGGAAAACCTACCTTATGAGAGGCGACTCCTGCCTCATTAGCCTAATCAAAAAGAAGGCAGAGAGAAAATATGATTGCTTTCTATAAATACATCAGTGGGATAAATGTCAGGGAAGGACAGCAGTTATTTAAGTTAAGTACCAGTGCTGACACAAGAAGAAATGGCTATAAATTTGCCATCAACAAGTTTAGGCTCGAAATTAGATGAAGGTTTCTAATCATCAGAGGAATGAAGTTCTGGAACAGCCTGCCAAGAGGAGCAGCAGGGACAAAAAACTGAGTTTGATAGGTGTATGAAGGGATGGTATGACTGGGCTGCCTACAATGTCATGTGGCCCATCAGTGACTCCCAGTAGCAAAAATCCCCAGCTGCTGGAGATGGAACACAAGATGGGGATGCTCTGAGTTATATAGTTGTCTATATAGCTATCTGTCTGTATAGCTGAAGGATAGAAACAACAATGGAGGAAAGATATACTTTGGTAGGGAATAGAGGTAATTCAACAAAGTTAAGAAAAGTTTAGATTGTATATCAAGAAAATCATATAATATGGAATAGATTGGCAAAGGAAGGACAGGAAGTGTCAACACTTCACTATTAAAATAAATAAAAATAAGGACAAAACTGTAGAAAATTCAATTCTGCATTGTCAGTGAGAGTTGGAGTAAATGGCTACGTCTTTTGCATCTATAATCTTTATGATTCTATAAAGAAAGAGGGAAAAGGAAAGAACGTACTGTGGTAGCATTTTGAAGCTCCAGTCATGAATTAAGAACCTATTGTACTTGGTGGCATAAAACATGGAACAACAACAACAACCAAAAAAGCTTTCCTCAAAAAGTTTACAATCTATTATTAGAATATTAATATATCTATTATCAGATATAATATTACTAGGATATTATATCATACAAACCTTCTGTAGCCTCTTAGTCTTTTCTGTTCCCTTAGGGTACATCTACACTTGCACCTTAGGTCGACTTAATGATGCTTAAGTCAACCTACAAAATGCTGAATCCACACTGGGCACTTAAGTCTACTTAAGTGCTTCCTTAAGTCGACTTAATAACACCACCTCTGAAGGTCAAATTAAGGCTTAAGGGCTATGTCTACACTTAGGGATTTAGGTCGACTTTACTTTACCTTCGGCTAGGACCGCTCGGGTCCCGGCTAGGTGGGAGCCCCGCGCTCCCTTCTCCGTGGGACCTGAGCAGTCCCAGGGAGAAGGGAGCCGGGACAAGCCGCTAGCGGCTTCCTGGGGAGAAGGGAGAAGGGGCTCCCTTTTCCCCTTGCCCTAAGTCAACTTACGGAATCCACACTGCTTAAGTCAACTTAAGAAGTCGACTTACGCATTAAAGTGGACTTTAAACTAGGTCTAATAAAGTCAACTTTAAATTTCCTTAAGTCGACTAAAGCAGCAGCTTAAGTCGACTTAAGGAAATGCCAGTGCGGCAGTTGGGAGCAGCGGATCAATCCCCAGGTCAGTCCAGTGGGTCTGGGGAGCAGGCTGGGGATCATCCTCTGCCCCATGGGTTGGTGACCAGCCAGAGCAGCAGCAAAATTGTAGGTTTGGGATTGCCCCCCCTCCTTCTCCAGAGTGGCAGGTGTGGACTGGTCACCTTCCCCCCCACCTGGTCATTTGAAGGGTGGGTGGCCTGGGGATCACCCCGCAGCCAGGAGTGCCAATGATGACCCTATTTATGAATTCTGCAGACCATATGATGTGCCTAAAATTTATTCTGTGCTTTGAAATGTGGTTTTCTTGTTTGTTTGTTTGTTAATTAATCAGGGGGTGGAGGGTGACTGGAGTTGTTTTTTTAAACTACTTGTGTTTGAGTTCCTCCCTGCCCATCCCAGGGTGTGAGTATGTAACAATTTAGGGTTGCCCTCTCTCTCACAGGTACTGGAAGGTGATTTTGGCCCCTGGTACAGGACCTGTCCCCCCACCTCTGCCCCCCTCACCTCCTGCCCAGTAATTAACCCTATCCCCTCAGTTCTGTCCCAAACCAAACCCCTTTAATTCAGGGATCAGTTCAGTCCCCCAACCTCCATCAGCTGCTCCCCATCCTGAAGCCATAGTACAGCTCCCCCATCCTCAGCTTTGATCCTCTTAGGGATCTTCATCCTCCCCAAGTCTAAGGGGAGATGGGTTTCAAATGGAGTCCCCTCTCTCCCACTTCCCAGGCTGGTAGGGGAGCAAATGCATTTTGCAACTGCAGATCATCATACCAATTACCTTAAGCAAATGTCAACTCTGATATAAGAGGCCCCAGAAATAAGCTCTTTCACACTTCCAAGTGTCTTATCAAACTTTCCATCCCCTCCCTTTTTCCAGGTGTGATTCTCTGAGGCTATGTACACATGATCAGATTAAAGCGCAACATGGCAATCGCGCTATAAAAAACACGTGACCTTTATTGCGGGATAGAGCATACACACATCGCTCCTTGCAACGCAACAGAATTCTGTGCTATATCTCGCTGTAGCGCAATGAATTCTGGGCACCTATCCCACAGTTCAATTTTCCCGCAATTGGCGCTTGGAATCATGGGATGAAGGAAAGGAACGCAAAGTGCCATGGGTAAACTCCCAGTTTCCCATGGTGCACTGTGTTCCCCTTGCGTCGTCCTCATTGTCAATAGCAACTAGTGCCTATTTTCAACAGTGCAGTGACGCACTACTTGCGAGCAATCACAACAGCGACAGCATGGATCCTGCTCTGATCTCCACTGTCGCCTTCAGCATTCTAAATACATCTCGGCTGGTTGCTCAGTACGCAATGAGCTCCGAGTCAGACGAGGACACCGAGGAGCAGGGGCTGATCGATGCCCTGCAGAGCAACAGCACCACGTTGCTCAGCTCCTTCAACGATCATCTGCACATGGTGCAATGCCATTTCTGGTCGCGAGAGACGAGCACCGAGTGGTGGGATCGCATTGTTATGCGGCTGTGGGATGACGAGCAGTGGGTACAGAACTTTCGAATGCGGAAAGCAACCTTTCTGGATCTGTGTTCAGAGTTGGCCCCTGCCCTGCGACGTAAAGACACCAACATGAGGTCAGCCCTAACCGTGGAGAAGCGTGTTGCGATTGCTGTCTGGAAGATGGCGTCTCCTGACTGCTACCAGTCGGTTGCAAACCAGTTTGGAGTCGGGAGGTCCACTGTCGGATTAGCCCTCTCAAAAGTGTGCCGAGCCATCAATTGCATTCTGCTACAGAGGACGGTGACATTGGGCAATATTCGTGAGATTGTGGACGGCTTTGCTGCCATGGGATTCCGTAACTGTGGGGGAGCCATAGATGGCACACACATCCTGATTTTTGGCTCCAGACCATCTCACGACCGACTACATAAACAGGAAGGGCTACTTCTCCATGGTGCTGCAAGCACTCATGGATCACAAAGGGGTGTTTTACGGACATCAATGCTGGGTGGTCGGGAAAGGTGCATGATGCCCGCATTTTCAGAAACACTGGACTGTACCGGAAGCTGCAAGGGGGTACCTTCTTCCCAGATCAAAAAATTACTGTGGGGGATGTGGAGATGCCCATAGTCATCCTCGGAGACCCAGCATACCCAGTGATGCCATGGCTCATGAAGCCATACACCGGGAACCTGGATCGCAGCAAGGAGCGGTTCAATTACAGATTGAGCCGCTGCAGAATGACTGTGGAGTGTGCCTTCGGCCGCTTAAAAGGGCGCTGGTGATGTTTGTATGGGAGGCTGGACTTGGACGAGGACAACATCCCTGCTGTGATTGCGGCATGCTGTGTCCTTCATAACATTTGTGAAAATAGGGGAGAAAAGTTTTCCCTGGGGTGGGCTATGGAGGCACAGCGCCTAGAAGCAGCATACGAACAGCCAGCCACTAGGAGTATTAGGGGGGCCCAACGAGGAGCTGCTCACATAAGGGAGGCACTCAGGGAGCATTTGAATGATGCCCTCCCGTAGTTTCCTTCAAGGATGCATCAAGTGCACCTTATGAGATTTTCAATGTGTACAAATAAAGCCACTCTTCAAATTTTTTGTTACTGTTTTTATTAAAAGATAAAAGGGGGGGAGGTGGCTGGGTGGGGGCTGGAGGGTTTACAGGTGGTTGTAGCTGCGGGTCTCTAAAAAGTAGCTCTGTGAGGGACTGGATGTTGCAGTATACCAGGGGGATGGGTGGCCTTCAAAGAAATGCTTTGAGGGACTACGGGGAGTAGGAGGCAGACACAGCTGAACTGTCTGGAGTGGAGCCCGGACATTAATCGCCTGGGACTGCAAAGCAATCATGCTCTTGAGCAGTTCTGTTTGCTCCTTCATGATGCTTATCAGTTCGTCCCTATGTTTCTGCCTTCTCTGTTGGGATTCCTCTCTCCAGGCTCGATTCTCCCTCGCGGATGCCTCTGTTTTTTTCATAAGCTCCTGAAACATATCCTCCCTGTTTCTTCGAGCATGCCGCCGAATATTTCTCATGCGGTCAGCTGGGGTAGACACTGGCCTTGTGAAGGTCGAATCTAATAAAAAAAAGAATAATAAAGCTATTGTTAACACATAGGCTAGATAACCATTGTAACCTTCCAGTAGCACATTCCACTGGAAGGTACAGGGCAGTCAACATCCTATGCTTTGCTGAAGCGGACAAGGTACGTCCTAATAGAAACCTTACTGGGGGCTAACATTCTGCATTGGGCACAGAGATGGAACCTGATATCTCTCTCCTCAGAGTGCCCCTGCCAGCTAGAATACATATCCCACATGCCTCCGGATGCCAGCCGGGACCGTATGCTGCTGCCTTGTGTGCTGCCATGGTTCCCAGTGCTCTGCTTTGCAGCTGGCAAGGACAAGTATCCTTATACGGGAGCGTAGACACACACGCTATCCCATCTAACCTGAGTAGGAGGCTCTGGCGGTACATCGAGGAAACCTTTAGTGATCTAAATACAGATGATTTTTTGACAATCGGTGCTTGTGTCGATGCACTTCTAATGAATGCATAGTAAAGAGCGTGCACAGCGGGGACCGAGACAGCAAGCACCCCTGCCCCGCCCTGGACAATGATTTTTTGGCAGGAGCCGTAGCTGCACGTAAGAGAAACTTACCTGAACCCCCCTCTGCCGCCTCATAGGACACGCTGCAATTCATGTCTTGGGTGGACGTCTCAGCGGGGGTGCAGAACAGCTCCTGGCTACACGCTGTTGTGCTCTCCTCCAGGTCATCCTCCATCTCCTCCTCCTCATCGATCATCCTCATCCTGCTCGGGTCCGGCATTCACTGGATGAGGGGGGGCCGATGTGTCCACAGGATTCTTGGTGGTTGTTGTGGGGTCCCCGCTGAGGATGGCTTCTATTTCCTTGTAAAACCTGCATGTAGCAGGCACTGATCCCGAACAGCGGTGTGCCTCCTTCGCTCGGTGATAGGTTATTCTCAGCTCCTTCACCTTAGATCTGCACTGCACAGTGTCTCTCTCATAACCTCTCTCAGACATGGCCCGAGAAATTATGCCATATGTGTCGAAATTTCACCTGCTGCCGCGTAGCGGCGCCTGCACAGCAGACTCTCCCCAGATGCTGATCAGGTCCAGCACCTCTGCTGTGCTCCAAATGGGTGCGCGTCTTCCATGGTGGGCCGCCATTGCTAGTGAAGATCAGAGCTGCACTCCACTCCACGAGGAAGAGAGCAGGAAGTGAAACAGACGAGAAATTCAAAAATCCCAGGAATCGAAACAGGGTGGGGACTGACTGTTTCGTCATGGCCACAGAGCGGGTGGGGGGGAGACCAGAGAGGACGACTTTGGAATGCTGGGACAGTTCTGGAGGCTGATCATTGCGTGGTAAGCGTACACACGAGTCGAAAGGCGCAACAGCTGTTCCGCATTAAGTGCTACCACCCTCATCGAGGTGGTTTTTCTATTGCACTACAACTGGGCTGTTGACGCGCAAGAGCCCTGTTACACGTGTGTACACTGTTGTTGTTATCGCGCGGTAGTGACTGTTAATGCGCGATAAAGTGATCGTGTGTACATGCCCTGAGATTCTTTGTTCCCTTCTCCTTGTTGTTAAGTGATTCTCTTTATTTACGTTATCTTTTGTCATGTATCCAATCTCATCATTTCATGCTGAGAGAGAGACACTCCACCCAGAGCCATATTAAATACCTGGGATGTTTCAGATCTATTGATCTATATACACATCCATGTGATGCTGCAGGAAACATGATACCATAATAATGCAGAGCATGTTTATGAGCATTCAGAAAGGAACCTTGCTTGCATGGCACATTTTTCATCAAACCACCGCACAATTACATGGCAGGAGAGAAAGCAAAGTTATACAGATTGTACCCCACTATGCAACATATGACAGGGCGGGCTGGGGATCACAGCCCTTCTGCGCTTTCCCCTGGCCCACGTGGCAAGTGTGAGGTGGGGTTACCCCTTCCATCCAGCCAGGGACCGCCTCTGGGCCTGGGTCCATCAATCCGGCTGGGCATCGCCCCTCCTCCCCATGCAGTGAGCTCAGTTGGGGGATGAGTGGCCCAGGGATCATCCCCCAGCTGGGGGTGCCAATGCTGGCCTTATTTATAAAGATAAATCTGCAGACCAGCACCATATTGTGCACCTAAAATTTATTCTGTGCTTTGAAATTTGGTTTTCTTGTTTGTTTGCAATTAAGTAGGGGGTGGAGGGTGACTGGAGGAAATGGAGTTGATGTTTGAGTTCCCCCTGCCCATCCTAGGGTGTGAGTATGTGACAATTTAGGGTTGCCCTCTCTCTGACAGGTACTGGAAAAGGTGATTTTGGTCCCTGGTGCAGGATCTGTCCCCCCACCCCTGTCCCCTCAGTTCTGTCCCCATTACTGTCAGCCCAGTAATGCTGCGTTTTTAGTTTGGACTCTGCCTTTCCTATAAGAGCGGGCTTTCTCAGTTTTGGCTGTTGTCCTTTCTGCTTTGTCTCCCCAGGAGAGGGATTGGGAGCCTGGCAGGAGCTGTGGGGTGAGAGTAGGGAACAGTACAGCAGCCTTCTCTGCCTTTTCTTCAGTTCACTCTGTTGTCTTCTCTTTGGCTATTTGCAGGGGAGGCACAGGCTGGCAGCCTGGCTGGCTGGGTCTGCTAGTTTGGTGTGACACCACTCATGGCACCACGCTGGAAGCCCCAGGAAGTCTACCTGCTTGCCTTGTGAATTCCCCAACTTCCTCCACCTGATTTGTATGCACCTGAAAGCTGGGACCTGGCCAGAGCCTTTTTCAATTTCCTGCCTTGCGGCATGCTCAGGCGTGTGGCCCAGGGCTGGAACAGCATGGGAAAATTCAGCTGCTGTGCTGCCTTTCCTGGTGCCCGCCATCCAGCTGCACTGCTCCCCTGCCACCCTTCCCCTTCTCCCCACCCTCCTGCTCCACCACCCTCCTTCCCACTCCTGTTTGCTGAGTTCCCTGGCTCCTGATATTCAGCCACGGGAACCTGGAGGAGATGGGGAATGTTGTGCCTTGTCAGACAGGGAGACACATTTTGTGTGTCCTGACATGATCTGACTTTTTAAGAAAGATTGCTTCTGTTAGAGTTCTTAGTACAGATGAGTATGAAGGAGTTGTATTGCAACCCAGAATGGAGAGGAGCATGGGGTGTGGGTTTGTTTCTGTGTGTGTGTGTGGGGGGGGGGGGTTGTGAACTGGGGGAGGGGCCTAGTGGCTTGGACAGGGGGTGGGGCCTAGCTGGGGGTGGGCTCTGGGGGTGTGGCCTGGGGGGGTTGCAGGGTGTGGCCTGGGGGCCACAGCCCTGGATCTTTTTGCTATCCAGCAACGCCCCTGGTGGGAAGTGTTGTGAAGGAGAGAAGAGGGTTGGACCCTGAGGTTCAATTGAACAATTGTGCTTGCTGTAGAAACTGTCATGAGGTAGTTCTTGTCCTCATGACAAGCAGCGCTTACATTTGGAAAGGGAGCCTTTGGCCAGCAAAAGAGTCTGTACAGACATGTCAGGAGACAAGTTGTTTGGAAACTTCACTGAAAGATTAATTAAGAACATGTATATAAACCCATGTACTTGCACGTTCCCATCCTGTTATTACAGTCTATTCTTAGAATTTGTGCCTGCATTACCACAGAATTGTTGCCAGCAAAGCCTATTCTATATCATTGCTTATTAGGGAGTCAGGATTAGGCTCTTATCTCTTTTGTCCTGGAGACCCACAAGGATTAGCTGAGGATTCTGGAAAGAAAAAAGCTGGGGATTCTACCACTAGAAAAAGTAGAGTAGAATTACATCTCATAATACCTTTATGTGTATTTACATCCACCCCTACATTATACGCATGGCAGCCTAGTCTCTTGGCATTGTACAAAACTAGGAGAGAAATGTGCAGAACTTGTGGTTAAGGTACTGGTCTAGAGATTAGGACATCTGGGTTCTGTCCCTAGCCCAAACTCCAATTTTTGGTAAGAACATGGACAAATCATTTAATCTTGTGTCCCAGATGTAAAAAAAGGGATGATGACAATAATAATAAATATATTCTCACACGTTTTGTCTTGTTTGGACTGTGTGAGCTTCAGAGTATAGATTTTGGGATTACACCTACAAAAGCTTGTGCAATAAAAATTTGTTAGTCTTTAAAAGTGCGACAGGACTTCTTGTTTGTTTGTTGAACTAGACTAACACAGCTATCCCACTGGATCCTACTATGTCTGTTAGATATCCTGATAGACATCCTGTGGGAAGTTCAAAAATGTGGGCATTGTTTTCATCACAAATTGGGCTGAAAGTCAAAATATTTCAATTTTCCAAGGTCTGCAAAAATTCAATTTGGAACTGTCAAAGCAAAGCATTTCACTCATGGAACAGAATTGTAACCTTTAGTTTTGAAGGGGGTCAATATTAAACTATTGTATGGAATCAGACCTGAGGGCTACAGGAGGGTGCTGGATGGTAGATATGTTAGCCCCAGATTTAGCAAAGCCCTGTTCCTAGGGTAGTTAGGATGGGGCTGCTTTGAGCCAATTAAGGCACCTGACTACAATTAAGGCACCCAGAAACAATTGGAGCAGCTGACACCAATTAAGAGTAGCAGTTTAAAAGGCCCCTGTTGCAGCCAGGTGGCAAGGGAGTTTGAGTGTATTGTTTGGAAGTAGGAGTAGAATTTGGTGTGTGGAGGAGAACAGAGCGAAGAAGGGTGGAGGAGAGCTGACCAGTAGCTGTTACTGACAGGACGTAGGAGTTGCAGGCAGTTAGGGGAAGTTTGCCCAGACGGGCCTTAGGGCCTCAGTCCCAGCAGCCGGAGAGTCTCGCCTCAGGGTAGGAGGGACTGAGGATCCATAGCGCCGGGCGTCTGGAGGTGGGAGAACTGTGCCTCAGCTGGCTGTCACTACATGAAGCGTAGGACCCACAGGGACTGAGCGCGCTCAGTTTGCCTCACTATATTTTCCTATAGTGCTGCATTGCCTCGTCAGAATTATAGTTCTGAATGATTCTTACTCCCTTGTCTCCATTAGGCCAAGCTCTCTGGTTAAACTACATCTGCCATGATGTACTGTAGACATGACTCCTATAAAGCACAATGTGTGTCAGTCAGAGGGGAGATTATGTTGTGTGCCATAAGAGATGTAGTTCAGCCATGAAGCCTATCCCATAGGGAAAAACGGCAGCATGAAGCACCTAGAACTACTGTGACTGGGGCCTCCTGGGATACCCTCCTGGATGTGCAAAAATCAGGGCAAGCTGCAAAACCGTGAGCCAAACTCCCTACACACTGATGGGTGGTACTTAAACCAGTCTCCCTATCAGTCACAACCAGGCTTCTGGTTCCCCACACTGGGTACCAAGAAATCTGCCCAAAATAGAAACAGCTCTCTTTATTGCACTCCAGCTCCTCCGGCTCCCACCTAGCCGCACGGTCCCTTAAAGATATAGGTTCTCCTGACCCCAAAGGGCCAGCCACAGCACACAGAACAATATAGGTTTGGATCCTACCCAAAATACCACACTGGTAGCCAATCCTTTAGCAACTACAACTAAAGGTTTAATATAAGAAGAAAAGAAGCAAAATATGAGGGATGTTAAAGGGTCAAAGCGAATCACATACATACATATGATTTAAAGTTCATGAAAAGCAGTTTGCAGGCTTGTTCCTCTGGAGTTTGCAGGCTTGTTCCTCTGGTAAACACCCAGCACCAGGGTGGGCCTCAATCCTTTGTTCAGTCTCAGAGGAATAGTTCCAGAGATGGGTGTTGGCTGTAGACTGGGGATTTGAGAGCAAGATGGAGTCGGGGCTGCTGCCTTTTATCACCTCTGGCCTTCTCCATGTTGTGTGCAGTTCTTTCCAATCAAACTGTAGTTGAGTCACATGTTCAAGTCCTAGTGGCTCAACAGGTTTTCTCCTTCGGCCCATTGTAGGGGGAAGCTTCCTTAATGGGCCATTAAGGGGACAATGGCTGGGTAGACATTAAGTCTGGGGAATTTCCCCAGACTCACACAAATTAAAATATAACAATCATATTCCTAACTTCTAATATGAATACGAATCCTACACATAAACTATATAATCATTTCCCACAAATTACTACCTTTCTATTGACACCAAACATGGCATAGTTCCTATGGATTATAACAATTATAAAATATTAATACAAAATAATATCATAAATGGTTCCCTAAATCCAGACAGCGTCACAACTACAACTCCCATTGAATCAATGCAGCACTACAGAGAAATACAGTTCAACAAACCAAAATACTTCAATTTGAGTCAAATTGACCAGAAACCTAACATTTTGTTTGGATTTCCATGAGGAAATTGAAAAATGTAAGTAAAATCAATTTTTTTCCTGCAGAAAATTTTGATTGGCAGAAACCACATTCTCTGTCAAAAGAGATCCGTTTACTGGAAAATTTCCAATCAACTCTAATGTTTATGTACAATGGGGCCCCCAATTTTGGTTGAAGTCTTTAGTGCTACTGTGATTAATAATAGTTATTCTTAATGGAAGACATGGTAGTCCAGATTAAGATTAAAACCATAAGGTGCATCTACACTGGCAATTTAGGTCGATTTAAGGATGTTTAATTCGACCTGCACAAAGCTGCATCCATACTGGGCTTTTATAAAGTTGACTTAAGTGCTTCCTTAAGTCGGTTTAATAACATCACCTCTGAAGGTCGACTTAAGCCTTAAATCAATTTCTTAAATTGACTTAAAGCCAGTGTGAATGGGAAATAGCGCTAAGTCGACCTTATGAAGTCAACTTAAAGCCATTGTGGACGGCTATGTCTACTGTTAAGTCAACTTAACAAGGTCGACTTAACTTTACAAGTGTAGACATAGCCATAGTTACTGTGAGAAAAAATTCCAACTGAAAGTTGACAGCGATTCTTTCACCTGCTTGCATAAAGATTTTGTTGGGGTTTTTTTAGAAAAGTGAGGTTGGAGAAAAACTCACCTGAAGGGATGGAAATGTGGATGTTTTCTAGAACACACTGTATCATTCTACAATGAACAATGAAGCACTGTTATTAATCAGGCAGTTTTCTGTTACTGGCGTAGTACTGCAATTTTTAAGGCTATGCAGCAACAGCATTTGCTACTCTAACTATTGATATTCTAAGGGTGACATCTGTGAATAAAGATTTAATGAAAGCTAATGTTGGAAGAGACTCTTCCCATAGACAAGGGCTGCAAACACATTGTTTATTTCACAAAGAAAGAAGTGGCCCTCATTTCTTTTTTTAAATTGCATAGGCATTTGGCAATCCTGTAGATGATTGACCATAATTGATAGTGAAGTGTGTCTAAATTCTGAGATAACTTTGTGTCTCTTAGTTTTTAGTTGTTTTGGCCAGAATTATTTATGAAGGAGTCTTCATCTCCAGCTTTGTGACATGCCTTATATGTATTGATTGCTTAGTTTATTTAAAAAATATAAAAATCAAATGAATCCCATGATTTCATCCTCATTAAAATTTGTACAAATGAAACAGCTTATTGAGCCCATACAAACTGGTAGGTGCATTGCAAAATTTATGAGTAACACACAGATCTGCAGAAACAGTTGCATGTATTTGCTGTACTCCCAAAAGAAAATAACGCACTTCACAGACAATAGCTGGAGAAAATTAACTCCCAGTCAGACACCTTGGGCAATTTGAAGTAATTTGATGAAGAATCATGATTTGAAAGTAAGTGATATTATCAGTGTAGCTGTATATACTTGCCTTTCTTTGAATAAAGTAATCATTTTAAGGTTAAGATGAGTCATAAGAAAAGGAGTCATAAAAGAAAATTAAAAACTAACTTTCCCCAGAGTCTCTGAAAGAAGTTATCAAAATTATTTCTAGAAGTCAACAAACTCATTTCAGCACCACATTTATTAAAGTCACCACTAAACTGTAAAATTGAAAATTGGAAGTTCTTTTAAAGATGGAATACATAAAAAATGTACAGAATTGCAAGTTTATTTGATTCAAAATGATAGTTGTCTGCTTCATCCAAATTCTGTAGAAGGTGTCCCAACCAGCCATCATATTTTCCTTAAAGAGAGAGGGAGATGATGTTCAGTGGTCTTAGCGCAGGACTGAGAGCAAGAAATTCCTGAGTTTTAATCCAAAGTCTCGTCTCAGACTTGCTGTATCATAAGGAGAGTCACTTGAAGATTCCACCACCTCCTTATCACCCACTCCAGTGCTTTACCACACTCCTAATGCATTTTTTTTCCTAAAATCCAACCTAGGCCTCCTCCACTGCAACTTGAGACCATTGTCTTTAGTTCTCTCATCTACTACCACTGAAAATAGCCTCCCTGGAATACCCCTTTAGGTAATTGAAGGTTGCTATCAAATCCTCCCTCATTCTTCACTTCTGCAGACTAAACAGGTCTAGTTCCCTCAGCCTCTTCTCATGAGTCAAGTGCTCTCCAGCCCCCTAAACATTTTTGTTGCCCTTTTCTGGACTCTCACCAGTGTGAAATGAATTTGGTTCATTCTCTTTTAACATGTTACTGTTGCCCACACTTACTTAAATACCTAATTTAGATATTAGGAAGATGAATTAGTTTGTTAACTACAAAATCAGACAAATTACTGTTTTTCCAGTGTTCTTATTCCTGAATACATCATCAGCTATCATTGGCTGCATCTACACTTGTAAATTAAGTCGACTTAAGCTTGCTTAAGTCGACTTAATTTACCCTGCGTCTACACTACAGTTTTCTTAAGTCGACTTAAGGAAAATAAAGTCAACTTAATGAAAATTAAGTCGATTTTATTAAACCTCCTTTCAATTCGATTTAAGGCTTAATTCAACTTTTTAAAGTCGAATTAAGACAGTGTAGACATGGGGTAGCCCTAAGTCGACTTAGGGCTACCCCAGGACTACACTAATGCCCTCCCTGCTGGAGGGGGCACAGGAGGAGC
>ML685813.1:12626064-12741625 GCA_007922175.1 Pelusios castaneus
CCATAGAAAATAATATCATAAATGCTTCCCTAAATCCAGACAGTGTCACACACAGGGCTCTGCCCTGCCAGGGTCCCTGTACCCCTTTGCCCCATTGTACCCAGGGGGTGCCCCCCCGCCACTGTGGACCTGCCCAAGGTCCCCCTAGCCCCACAAAGTCGACCTAGAGCATCCAGTGTGGACGCTCTAGGTCGACTTTGTAAGTTCCCCTTTAAGTCGACTCTAATTTTAAGTGTAGACACACTAAGTCGACTTAACTGTTAGTTTAACTTAGTTAAAGTCGACTTAAAAGTGCAAGTGTAGACATAGCCTATATGGCTTCCATCCATAAGGCTCAAGAGCCCAAAATAAGTCTTTTCATTGAAAAAATGCCCTATGCTTTAAAACTGTCCTAAATAGCCGTATCAAACTATAACAGCTGAACTTCTGAAAACCCTCCATTGATGAGAAGAATTTAAAACACAGGCAGTTTGTGATGAAACAGCAAAAAACAAAAACCCAACAAAAAAATACCTTAAAGAAACCCTTTAATCGAGGACATTCCAAATGTTCAGGGGTGGGAAATGACTTTGTGTTTTATTTTTAAGTGTCCCAAAGTGGAAATAAATAATTTACTTCAGGCAAAAGTTAAGGGGAGGTTGAAAATATAGGGCTTATAATGGGTGTCTAGACGCAACTTTAGCTAAAGAATTGCTCCCAACACCTGTGTGTGTTGCTGCACATGTCCAGCAACAAGACGGCCAGACTCTCAACCATTCAGCAGCACATTCCACCACATTTTCTGTTATTTGTTTTACTGGACCCAAAAGTGTGCTGGGCGAATTACAGACATATAATTAGACAGTTCTCTGCCCTTTTATGTGTTTTTTTGTGAGGTGTCTCAAAAGAGCTAGGACTGAGGCATGGCTTTTATAGAAAAAAAATTGACCACAAGGAGTAAATTAAAGTAATAGTTTTTTAAAAAATGAACTGTTAATTCAACCGCATCTTCAATGGAAAATTCATATTACAGCAAAAACACAAGCACATTTCTCTCTCCTTTGTGAGTTTAACTTGGCACACTACACAGCTTTAATTTTGGACTGAAAGCAGACAGTTCTGGAGTGAGAATTTCTAGCATCTGCTTTGGTGTGGCTTCTGTACAGTGGAAAATTGACATTTTTTGTTAAAAAAAATGCATCAGTTAGCGCAGATGTTTGGCTTAAATTTCCTAATCCTTGATTTTAATGTTGCAACTGAATAATCTGATCAATATACTGACATCTATTTTTTTCTTTAAACAATAATTGCATTTACACTCTGTAAATGTTTACTGCAAATACTTTAAAGATGTTTGTAGGACTCTGTTACAATTTTTAGGTCTCGCTCTTGCAGAAGATTAAAAAATGCACAGTTTAAAATGTGTTGAATTAAATTAAAAAACAAACCACAATTTAATACAATTGCTTTGTTTTTCCTCCCCCCTCCCCCCCAGAATAATTCTAACACATTCTAAGATAAGTCCCTGATCCAGCAACCACTGCAATCAATGGAAGCCTTATCAATAGTTTTTCGCCTTCCTTTGTAACATGGGCATGGCTTACTTGCTGGTGGATTCTCTGTATCTTAGAGTCTTTAAATCATGACTTGTGGACTTTAATAACTCAGCCATAGGTTAGAGGCTTATTGCAAGAGTGGGTGGGTGAGGTCCTGTGGCTTCATTGTGCAGGAGGTCAGACTAGATGATCATACTGGTCACTTCTGCCCTTACAGTCTATGAGTGCATCTACACTGGCAACTGGCAAGGATGCTTAAGTCAACCTGCACAAAGCCGCGTCCACACTGGGCTTTTATTTAGTCGACTTAAGCACTTCCTTAAGTCAACTTAATAACAGCCTACATCAACTTAACATCACCTCTGAAGCTCGATTTAAGCCTTAAGTCGACTTATCAAGTTGACTTAAAGCCAGTGTGGACGGGAAATAGCGCTAAGATGACCTTATGAAGTCAACTTAAAGCCAGTGGTGGATGGCTATGTCTACTGTTAACTCGACTTAACAAGGTCAACTTAAGTGTAGCCATTCTGTTAACTCGACTTAACAAGATCAACTTTAAGTCGACTTAAAGTCGACCTTGTTAAGTTGACTTAACAGAGTCTACTTAACTTTTCAAGTGGAGACATAGCCTATGAGTCTATGACTTCCATGCCCACTGCATCAGCCACCATGAGAATCGGCAGATTCCTAGTTGCTTGATTTATGCAAGTATTTTCATTGGCTTTAATGGGACTGTTCAGGTGAGCAGGATTTGTCCCTATGAATATATTACAGGTTGCCCAGACCCTCCACCACTCTGTATACTTTTAACCACTTGACTGAGGGGTCAGTAAAATTAACCAAGCTAAACATTCGCACTATGATTATTTAACAACTTGCCTTGATGCCTTGTGTCAGTATCATCCTCATCAAGAGCAGTTAAAAAGTAGCCAGGACATAGTTAATAAATAAAAGGAGCTGTAATGACAAGGTAAATATTAAAGAGGATGAAGGTGAATATTAAAGTTAAAATATTAAATGTTTAAATAACTTAAATGTATTAAATATTAAATATTTGGTGAAGGTGCTCATACCTGTTGTTTCCTTTCTGTAGTGTAGATAGAGGATTGGTCTTAGAACTCAGTGTGTTTGAAGAACAAAGATGAAATCCTGTATCCACTGAAGCGGATAGGAGATTTGCCATCAACTTTAATAAGGCCAAGAGATATTATAACTACTTTATAGTTACTACTCACTCTTTAATTTTACTATGGGTACAACCCCTCCAAAATAACATTGCATTATACTTGCAAAAATTAATACAGTTTTTTGTTCCAGAAAGAATTAACACATCTTTATCAGTTAAAATCCTGGAGAACTTCAGTGGATTATCTTAAAACTTCTAATTCATGAGTCAAGTCTCAGTTCACATTGCTAATTTACATGCATACTATAGCAAAATTCAGTTTTAGTGGAAGCCAGTTTTCCAGCCAATACAAGGAGGATGCTAGTAAAGAAAAACTCACTAGACAAATCAGTGGGGTAGGTAACCAACTTCACAGCTTAACATATCCATGCAAAAAATAATGAATGGCTTGTAATGAAAAGGGAGAGTGATGTTTCTTTACTTTTATGATTTGCATTGTGAGCTCTTTTGGGCAGGAAATTGGTCTGCATATTTCGTCAGAAGCTCCCAACAAGAAAGGAGGTAAGTCACTACTAAGACCTCCAGCAGATGGTCAGGGGGAAGTGATGAAACAGGGCTGAGGTCTAAAGTCCCATTCAGACTCTTAGGGTACATCACAGCAATAAAAAAAACTTGCAACACCGAGTATCATAGCTCAGGTCAGCTGATTTGGGCTCATGGGACTTAAAATAGCGGTACTGATGTTCAGGCTTGGTCTGGAGCCTGGATTTTGAGATTCTCTCCCCTGTGTTCTAACCCAAGCCCAAAAGTCCACACCTCAATTTTAGAGCCCTGCAGTCCCAGCCCTACAAGCACAAATCAGCTAACCAGAGCCAGTCACAGCCATGCCATAAGTTTTTCATCACAGTGTAAACATACCCAGAGGCATGGGATACAGGAAACTGTATAGGAACAGCTACTTGTGAGGAACAATATAAAGAGGTTCTGGAGATGTAGGAACTCTGCTCACTTGTGTTGAACATCTGATGTAGTTATCTTGGCTTCAGATGTTTCTCTCTTGTTTCTGGTTACGTAAGATATCCCCTTCCCCCCCTCTCCTCCCCTTATAACTCACGCATTCTTAAGCCCTCAAGAATAAAACCTTGTGGGATTTTCCCATTACAAAAGGTAATTTTGCTTACCTTGTCCCCCCACCCCCACTTCCCTGCTAGCTGCTGCTCTCTACTGTTTGATTCCTATGACTGTTTTGATTTCCTGTTAAAGTAAAAAGATTATAGGTTCTTTTCCCATTACAACAGCTAATCTTGCTTACCTTGTCCCCCAGCCCGCCTCCATGTTAATTGCTATACTCCACTGTTTGCATCCTAACAATTGATTTGCTGTTACAGTCTGAGATTGAATAACGGACTTTAGCATGTCTCTCACAAGGCAAAGCCACAGGAAAGCTGGTTTTCGGTATGATATACTTGATCAATAACAAATCTAACAAGAAATCCTGTTCTTGAAATGGACAGCGTACAAGCAATTATCAGGGCTCAGCAATGGCTTCCAGCATGCTTTGTAATCTGATCAAGAGGGAACATCTAATCTTGGCTCCACAACCAGCTCCTACTTAGCATCGGTTGGTGTCTAGCATTATGGCAATCTCAACAGCCGGTCTTGGTGCTTGTCAATAAGAAACCAACTATGGAACAGATTCCTATGTGTAGCTACAGCCTCTTTTAATCTTCAAGAACTTGAGAGATTGATTATGACTTTAGTGGCCTGGTTTAAATTCTGCTGTGAAGTTATACTTATGAAGATGAACTGCCATCTGCAGACATGTTCCAGATTTCTATATATCCTTGAGGGCTTGTGATCTGCTCATGGTGTGAACAAGTAGCTAATGAAATCACAAGTGCAGTCAAAAGCTACGGCTTTATGTCCTCTTCTGTTGCTTAATATCCCGTGTTTTATTACAGAATATATCCAAGAGTCATGTGGGGGCCTCATCCAAACCCACTGAAGTCAATAGTAAGTGTTGCATCAGCATTTTGGCTGTAAATAGAAAAGCAGATGTCTAAAAATAGTCAAATAAGGAACAGTGGTTCAAACACGAACCCCTTCGGAAATCATCTGTAAAGGAAAATGATACGGAGTAAGTTCTGCCTTGTCTTGCACTTGGAAGATGAGAGTTTGGGAGGCTCTTCTCTCCCTACCTGCTGCCCTCAAGTTAATTGGCACTACACAGGAGCCAGGTAAAATATTCTGAGTTCTATGCTGGCAATCTAACTAGGATGCCAGGAATGTTCATTAGCTCTAAGTGTTTGTTGATTGGTGGCTTGAGATGTAGTCAAGATCCTAGTACTCTGAGAATCTGCTGGCAGCATAAAGCAAGTGTTTGGAATAGTGAACTATTCTCTTTCCTGGGCCAGCTGTAGGAAGAACTGTCTGACACCAGGTTCATTAAGCCAATGTGCTTGCATGTTCCCATGGGAGACGTTGCAAGTCCCAAGGGAGAGGGAGGATGATGGGAGTGTATATAACTATGGTCTGAGTACACAATCATATCTTTTGTTTTGATTTTAACCTTTAGTTCTCCTTGTGTCTTTTTTCAACCTCTACATTTTCCTTAATCACTCTTGAAGGTGCCTTTGTAGTCAGCTGTCTTAGCTATTTTTTTAAATTTTCATTGTATCTTAGATAAACTTCTTCACACATTGGTGCGTGTACTGTGTAAATACATTCATAAACACATTCTACTAAATTCAGCTTAAGGAAAAAAAACTGAAGCTTAACTAAATTCCAAATCTGTGTACTTCAGACAGTATACTCCCTACACAGCTATCCTAAACGAAATGATGAATTAACAGCTATAAAACCATTGCATTCAACATAATAGTTTTGTATCCATTAAATTCAGCTTCTGAAATGCACCAATATTTCTCATGTGAGATTTCAAGGTTACTGTGCTCAATACATTTCTTTATTTCCCTAGAACTGTAAACATTGATTAGATGCTTCCGGCAACAAGAACAAAAAAATCAGTGTTATCTAATATATTATAAGATCAGATCTGGACATTGCATTGCATTGTATTGAAACAAAGGAAAGTAAGCAAGCATGTATAAGTGCAAAAAGTATTTTTCCATGGTCTGTTGCTAAGAGAGAAGATATATACATAGATAGATATTTATTGCAGACCCAACGTGTTCTGGATAGTGTGCTGGAACAATTGTTGTGACCTAAGAAGAAGAGTGCTCTCTCTCTCTCTCTCTCTCTGCTTTAGTGTAGACTGAAGAAATGTAAATGAAGAAATATAAATTGAAGAGATAGGTGGAATGTTCTGTATGTTCCACTCTAATCCAAATCCTGATTTCCCCCTAATTCTAATGATAAATTAACAGTAATTCTAATCAACTGTATTAATAACAAATACCAGTGGGATGTTTCCCATTCCAGACAGATCACAGTATAAAATGCTATAAGATATTTGTGATTTAAATATCAGTTTATTGAGAGTGAAAACACTAAAACATTACCGGAGAATCAAAACTGTTCGTATCATTCCTTTATTTGTGTAGCTGATTTATCTAGTTAGTGCAGAAGCAGTATTTGTTGTGTATTGCTGGGTCTTTTTTTCCCCTAATGCAGTAGCTGCGATAAATGAAATCAAAATCAAGGTCTGAATTAAAGTTCCCATGGCCACAATTAGACCAAATAAGGGTTTGAAGAGGAGACATCATAGTGACAGTCGCTGCAGGCATTTTAGCTGCAGAGTCAGGAGCAGGCGCACTAGCTCAATCTACTGTCTGCATCCAGCTCCCTATTAGTTGTTAGTCCTTGCTGAATCTTGGACAAAATGTAGCATTCTTCTTCCAGTGCAGCTGGTTTCTTTGTCAGTTTCTCTCTCTCTTTCTGGTCTCTTTCTGTTGCTCAGCAGATTAGGGAAGAAGAAAGAAAGGCTTTTTAACAAGAGGAACCTGTGGGCCCACAGCACATCATTAGTGTTGGTAATTAAGAATTATGGGTTATCATGTTGCTGCAAGAATAGTCCTGTCAGACGTTTGACTTTGGCTGGAGGGTCAATCTTTCTGGCCTGAGATCCAGTTTTCAGGCTTCTCCCCCTTCCCTTCACCCCCTTTTTTGGCTGTCTTCCAAGATAAACATGGCCAATAGCAGAGACTCCATCCCGTCGTCTTCTGCTAGCCCACATTATGTGCTCACCATCTCCACCAGTGAGAGAGAAGAAGGTTGTGCAGGGAACGGCTGAGCAGAGGAGAGGGAGACATTGACAGGAGAACTGAGAGAGGAAGGATAGGAGTCTTTTAGTCACCAGCTCAGCAGAGTCAAGAGTGAGTTGCTCAGCCCAGATGTCTGCAGAAGGTGCTACTGAAGAGTCCATGGATGTTGAGAATGGCAAGAAGAATGTATGGGGAATGTGTGGGGAGCTGGAATTGATAGATTATAGGGGAATAGTGTAATAAGGTCTTGATCACTTAAACTGTGGTTTTTGAACAAAGGTGCCATGATACTTCTTCATAAGAATAAGGATACATTAACCTTGAAGTCCTGGCTATATTGCAGCTTACTAAACGACTTTGTGAAAATGTAAATTCCTCTTCCTGCCCCTCCTCCTGCAGTTTCAGTTAGAGCAGCAGTTCTCAACCACTGTGTGCCATCAATTTTTAAAATAATTATGTACCAGCTATTTTGTAGGAGTTCCTCTAGAATTGCCACAAACTGTTGTGGTTTTTGTAGCACTGTGTGAAAATGCAAATTGTCCTGACGCTTCTGAAAGGTTTTGATATATCATAAATAAAATATTACATAATGTAAGGTTTCATCCCTGAGATTCAGCTACCAAAGACCTTCACAGTGGGCCTATTCCAGGGATCTGCCACCTGCAGCTCCGGAGCTGCACGGCTGCTCCCTTTTGGCTCCACTCCCCACACCCCCTCCCCAATAGAGGACCCTGCAGGCAGCTTGCTCCTGGCTTCAGGCCCCCCAGTGGTGTACCGAGGCTACCTGGTACCCTGGGGCTAACTCACAGTCCCCCGCATCTTGTGCCCTGTCCTGTGCAGCCCACCCCCTGCACAGGGCAGGAGGAGGTCCCAGTGGCTGGATCCTTCCTGCCCTGTGCTGGGAGGAGCAGGCTGCACAGGGGGAAGGGGCATGAGGCATGGGGAGAGGCAAATATGACTTGGCCCCCGGTTCCAAACAGCTGCTGCTGGGTTGCAGGGGGGGGGGGGGAAGCAGTATGGGGACAGGCAGATGAGCAGGGAAGGGGCCACGGGGGCCAGGCTGTCCTTGGGGGGGCTGAACGGGGCAATCACCCCAGGCCCTGCGGTTATGTGGGCCCCACGCTGTTCCGCTCCCAGCGGAGCAATGCGGGGCCCGCAACACAGCTCCCCCGCACGGCCAGGCTTCACCCTGCCCCGCCTCTGAGCCAAAGCTGGGAGGGCAGGGTGGGAGGCCTCCCCCAGCCTCTGACCCTGGTCCAGCCTGCCCTGCCCCCAGGGCGGAGCAGGCCGGCACATGGGCGGGGCAGTTAATCGGGGCCCAGCCTCCCTTGGCCGGCCGGCCTGCCTCACAGCTGGTGGTGGGCCTCGGCTGGGGCTGGCTTCCAGTGGTGGCAGCCTGGGTTCCCAGCTGGGGCCGGCTCGTGGCCGCAGCCAAGGCCTTCAAGTTGCGCCGCCTCCGGGAGCTGCTCTGCCCTGGGGGTGGGGAGGGCTGGTCTAGAGGCCAGCCAAAGTGCAGCCTGGCGGGGGGCTGCTGGGGTCCCCGGCCACGGCCGGCTCCCCCAGGGCCAGCTCCCAGCAGCAGCCTTGGGGCCGCTGCCATGGCCGGCTCCTGGTGGCGGGGCCTCGGCTTGCCAGCGTCCAGGGGCGAAGCGGGCCGACCCGGTCTGCCCTTCCCCCTTCCACTGTGGGGTGGGGTGGGCCAATTGGCCCTGGGCCCACCTCCCCCCTAGGGACGGCCCTGATGGTGGTGGGCAGAGGAGTAGGCAAGGGGCCGGGGGGATGGGCAGAGGCTTGGGGAAAGGGCTGAGGGGGCAGGCAAAGGATCATGGAAGGGGCCACGAGGGTGGGCAGAGGAAAAGGGAAGGTGATGTGGGGGCAGGCACAGGAGCAGTTAATGTGCGTAAGAATATTTCTGTTGTTCAACTTGTTCTCCATTTTTTTCATGCTGCCATGCATTCATTAATCATTACCCACTTTCCATGACATAATATGGTAATGCCAGTTATATTAATATACATTTTCTCCATGTCCTCCTTTCCGTACTTCCCTGTTCTCCTTTCCATGATTTGGTATCTGTTAACCCTACCCACGCCAGGCTCCGGGCTCCCCCCACCTGCCACCAGGAGACACTGTGGCAGGCACCCTAACCAAGCTTCCCAACCCCCATTCCAGGAGGCTACATCCACTGCAGCTCTCAAAACACTTGGTTATTGAAGGAATTATAAAAAAAAAATGGCTCTTGTCCTTTGAGTTTCTGACCCCTGGCCTATTTCTAACATGGCAGAAAGAGAGTAAAGAAGACAGAACTGGTCTTTGATCAGTCAATGTGCTCGGAGGCAGAAGAATGAAAATGAAAGGCGACTGAATAGAGGTAACTCCAGTAACACTTAAGGACAGCGGAGCAAATGGTTCTTCCCTCCTCAAAGAGAATATTTTGAAAGGGTGTGGCACAAGGAAACAAAGAGCCTGTAAATCTTTCCAGGCACTGTCTGCAGGCTTAATGATTCACTTTTAATCTGCATGTATATATTATCAAACTTGATTATCTTGATTAGTTTATTACTTTGTTTTTTGACTTCAGAAATTGCTGGCAAGGAGCAATAGCCCTGCAGTTCTCACCTGTTGGGGGAAGGAGATAGCATTTTCTTAACCTCCTCTCACTGTCAGCTGCTCTCTTCTTGGCTAGCTGTGTGACATGTTTTTTGTTTTTTGCCGGTGGGTGTGCTCCTCTCCAGAGCCCCTCCCCTGAGGTGCTCTTTTCTGCCCCCTGCTTCCTTAATGGTGAGTGACTGAGGGGCATGAGAGGTAGGTGGAAGGGACCTCAGGGAAGGGGGCAGAACAAGACCTCATGGCAGACTGGGTAGGGGGAAGGCGTGGGAGTCCCATGATCTGGGCATTGGTGGCCCCCTCAATTCTTGGGAGCTTCCATCAAAGGTACTGCCAAAGGCTGACATGCCTCCAAAAGGAGGTTCACTGCATCTGGCATTTCTTGCTCCATTTGGGGAGGCTTAGCTTCCCAAAGCCTCTTATACCCACTGCTCTGGCCACGGCTCATGGATGCTAAGCACCCCCTACTTTTTTTTCAGTGAGTGCTTGAGCTCTGGAGCACTGATGAAGTCAATGCTTGCCTCCAAACTTCTTGCCAGAATTAGAAGTGAAATGCCTTTCTCTACCTGGAGTAGTGTGATTTTCTAGAGGTTAAGTTTAATGGGTTCATTTCAGGTCCATTGCAAAAGATCCCCTGGTGCGTGTTGTATAGCAGGTCCTCTAGAACTCCAGCTGAACGAACTCCATATAGTCAAAAAGGCCACAATGTTGTCAGCTCTGATTGTGTGTTTATAAAAGGTAAAATTCAACCTTGTGCACAGGGCTGGCATATAACTAAACTTGAAGTGGGACCTGACTAGCACTTGTCCTCTGCAAATGGCCAAATTGCATCCAAAGAGAAATTGTTTCACTGTGCTTTGCAGAACTGTTCTCAGGAGTAAAGCACCTGCAAATATTGTAGCCTTTAAAAGAATCTTTCACACCAAAAATCACTGTCTTAGTATCATTAATTAGCCAGGGAGGGATGGATGGAACTTAATTTTTTGCTTTTCTAATAATATATGGTGTAGATCTTGATTTTCTGTTCAGGGCCCAGGCTCATAGAAATTTAGACCGGTGCTACTTTCTTTTCTTTATCTAGCTAATAATTCCATCTCCAAGGATATGCCTGCACTGCAGCCAGGAGGTGTGATTGCTGCATGTGTCGACATATATGCACTAGCACTAGGTAACCTTGCCCACCCAGGACCCTGGAGATGTAGCTGATCAAAGTCCATGCCTCCTCAGCTAAATACTTAAGTTTACTTTGACCTTGCACAGGTAGGTCTACAAAAGCTGTCATTGCACCTTCTGACTAGAGTGTAGACATACCCTAAGTGTCTTATCAATGTATTTTACAGGACCACATTCCCAGTCAGTTAGGCCAAAGATAAATCTTCCATGCCAACTGCAGAAAGAAAATGAAGATGGTCAGCAGCAGGAGCAGCATCACAGAAGAAAAAGCAAGTGATGCAACAAACAGGAGGTTTGGCTCATAAAGAGGCAGCATATTTTGAGGGACTGTAGTGAGGCTTTGGGTGATGGCTGTGCTGGGGCACAGGAGGCATAACTTGATCATGATCACAGTAGATCATTTAATTTTACCTCAAAATGTCAAGTAGCTTGAGCATTAAAATCCAAGATTAACTAGAAGTCCCTGCAGGCCAATTGTTTTCTGAGCCAGGGGATTTTTGCAAGAGTTCAAAACTTTTTCCTTTCTGAAATGAAGATGAAAAGTGGAAATTTCAACAATATGTGCAAACTGAAAAAACCAAGAACTTTTGTGGTTTTGGTCAATAGAAACATTTTGGTTTGATCTTCTTTTAACTCCACAATCAGTGTATTTAACTCATATTTCTAAAAAAAATGTAATTTTGAAACAGAAAACCAGAATTTTTGGTTTTGAAATTGCCAAAATGAAACATTTGGACAATTTTTTTTTTAAATCATCTTTGGAATTTTTTTGAGTGAGAACTTGTTGAACACGCCCATTTTGTGATAAGTTTTGAGTTAGACAAATGGACATTTTTTGACAAAGATGTGTTTGTCAAAAATTCCCAATCAGCATTCCAGTGAAGAGTCAACATTCACCAAATAGTAATGAACTGGTCTGCAGAGTTGATGATGATGCTTAATATCAGCTTTCATCTGCTGCAACTTGGCACTGAATGACAAGATATGAGAGGGGTGAATTCTCACAAATTAGACCTAACTAAACAAATGTATTTGCAAACCCAGAAGTTTCTGGATAGCTCTGGTTTTTGCTGTTGTCTGTAAGAGACTTGTTTTTCCTGTTTGTACATTGTCTTTCCGACAGGTTTCAAGTTAATGACAAAATCAGGAGTGTGGCACATGAGGCTGCAGACTCCTGGGAGTTCTGTGGTTTAATGCCATAACTTACTTCTGGTGTGGGTCTTGCTGCCCTTCTGGATCCTTATATTGACTTAATCCAGGATTGCTGCAGCACTGGATAACAAACATTAATATGCATTTTGTAAGGCCAACATTTGCAAACTTGGGTATCTGAAGTTAGGCACTGAAATCCATATTTAAATTCCTAAATAAGTGGCCTGATTTTCTAAGGTGCAAAGCATCTGTAGTTCCTGCTGACATCTGTATAGGTTGTGAGCAGAGAATGTCTGAAAATCAGTTCATTTGTTTAGGCATCTAATAGATGCAGCAGCCTAAGTAAGAATAAAATCCTGGCACCACTGAAGTCACTGACAAAATTCCAATTGACTTGAACAGGATGAGAAATTCACCCAACGACTGTGTCTCCTCCTGTGTAAGAGGCCATATACAGGGCCGTCCCTAGGGGGGAGCAGGGCCCGGGACCAACAGGTCTGGGGGGACCCCACCCCCACCCCACGCTGGAGGGGGGAAGGGAGGCCCAGGCTGACCGCTCCACCCCTGGGAACCCGGCAAGCCTCGGCTCCCGAGGCAGGAACAGACCCTAGCTGGAGCTATGGCCATGAGCCGGCCCCGGCCAGGATCCCAGGCTGCCACCAGCAGTGCCCTGGCTGCGGAATGGGTCCTGAGGCTCTACCTCTGGCTGAGGCCGGCCCTGGGCCCAGCCAGGGCCGACCATGTGGGGCAGGCCATGCCGGCCCGGCCCAGAGAGGTCGGGCCCCATGATCTGCCCTGCCCCGAGCCTGCCTGCTCCGCCCCGGGGGCGGGGAGGGCCAGCCCAAGGCCAGAAGCGAGGCAAAGCCTCCCAGGGCAAAGTGCGGTCGTGCGGCGGGGCTGGGAGTGGGACAGTGCAGGGCCCACATAACTGAGGGGCCTGGGGCGATCGCCCCATTCGTGCCCCCCCACCACCACCAAAGGATGGCCCTGGCCATATATAGCTCCCTTTTCCTGGGAGTTTTCGTAGGCACAAATCCTTCACTGGGATCCCTGACTCTACAGAGAAACTAATCTATTATTGGCCTATACGAGTAGTTCATTGCTTCCTGCTTTGTGTCAGCTCAGATGGTGCAGGGATGGGAGCCAAAACTCTCTCTCATTCTCTGTATGCATGTGTGTGTGCTGGGGGAAATGCAAAAAACAAACAAACAAAAAAATAGAGTCCTGTGGCACTTTTAAAGACTAACAGATTTATTTATCGCATGAGCTTTCGTAAGAGAAAATCCCACTTCGTCAGACGCTTTGAAGAGGTAATTGATGCTTGATCCATTGAAGCCTGTTCTCTCCTGCAGTGCACAGCAGCCATACAGGGAGGAAAGGTGACAAATTATACTGCTTTACACTTTGCTTAGCTGCACGGAGAAAATTAGTCACATAAGTTTGCCTTTTAGACATGTAAGTTTGAAAAACTGAGCCTCATCTTCTGTGGCTGCCCACTAGCCTGATTCCCCGCTCACTGCCACCTCCTCAAGCAGAGAAAATCCTTCCCCCTTGCCTTACTGATACATGTTTCAAATAATAGAGACCAGCACTATCAAACAAAGAGTTTGAAAAGAGTATGATCTGCTAATATAAATACTCTGAATAATAATATACTCTGCATTATAGGAGACGGGGGGGGGGGGGGGAAAAAGGGGGAAAAGGAAAAAATCATTCCTAAAATAACTTTTCCAATTCATTATTTCCCCTTTCCGCCTACTGCCACCTGAAAACTTAAAAAATCCTCGCAGATCTTAACATTCTGAGATCCCTAATTATTTATCATGCCTGTAATTTTCAGATGTACATGGTTTACTTCAGATTTTACTTTACCTCAGAGGAGCAAAACACTTATTGTATAATATCATCCTCAGGCATATTGTCCCAGCGACTGCCTGAGAGCAGTAGCTTCTCTCTCTAAAGGGATTTTGCTCAAACTTCCTAAAATAATTCACCTTCAGGATAAGAGAACAACTATGGAAAAATGAAGCCCAAAGGTTAAGGTTTTGCAATGTTTGGGCATGTAAAAACAGAAGGTTATAGAAACTATTTTGCAACTATTGTGATAATGGGTATGGCCAGCATATATTATCACAGTGATTCTCAATCTTTCCAGATTACTGTACCCCTTTCTGGAGTCTTTGTCTTGTGTACCCCTCACCTCACTTAAAAACTACTTGCTTACAAAATCAAATATAAAAATACAAAAGTGTCACAGCATACTGTTATGGAAAAAATGCTTACTTTCTCATTTTGTCCATATGAAATTTTAGTTTGCATTGACTTCGCTAGTGGTTTTTATGTAGTCTCTTGTAAAAATAGGTAACTATATAGATGAGTTGATGTATCCTGGAACTTGGAAGACTTTTGCATACCTCCAGGGGTACATGTAACCTCTCTTGAGAACCATTGCACTATCCCATCTTCTTGTAAAACAAACAAAGAAAAAAAAACATTGTTTCTCACTGTCTGTTATAGCTCTGTTGGGCCCAGGATATTAAAGAGACAAGGTGGGTGAGCTAATATCTTTTATTAGACCAACTTGGTTAGAAGGAATTTTTTTTTTTTTTTGCCACTTCTCAATCCTGAATTTATCAGGATAATAGATAGTAATTCTCTTTTCTACAGATTTTTTTTAAGATTGTGTAATTTTAGCTACACCTGGAATAAACGTATTTTCTGACCACCCAAGGCCATTTCTTAATTATTTTTCATAGTAGAAATAAAAGATAGTATGCCTAGAGATAATCATTGTACACATATCCTGAACCTCAAATCCTCTACTCTTGTCTTTATTACCGTCACTTCTTGGACTTCTAATGAAATTTCATAGGCACTATCAACCTTAATAGTTTTCTCAAGGTTCAGTTCTGAAGCCTTTTCTTAGTAAAGTATCTAAAAAAACAAGATTTCAGATCCCTTAATTAGACAAAAGATGAAGAACTCTAAATGTTTATTCAAGATGCTATTTTCCAGGAATATACATCTGAAATGTATTGAGGTACTAAGTTCCAGAGGGGTAGCCGTGTTAGTCTATTCCAGCAAAACCAAAACAAAGAAGGAGTTCTGGGGTACTTTTAAAAGTGCCACAAAACTTCTTGTTTGTTTTAATGAGGTATACGTTTGGTGTTTTGTTTTTGTTTGTTTCTTAAATGCTGTTTATAGAGAGTAGTCTAGTCCTTTGGTCATTTGAAACTGATTTTATTAATTCCATGTTTTGATGCTCAAATCCCAATGAGCCAGATAACTCAGTGGGAGAATTTCCATTGGTTTCAGTAGGTGTTGGCTCAAGTCTCATGTTGCTGGTCCACCGAAAGCATTTTTTTAAATTAAATTAATCCTTTTCTTACTCTAATTTTCCAAAGCAGGGCTCCATTTGACTATCTTTGTATTGCAAAAGTGATAAAGGTTTTTCTAGGGCTTTAGTATCATTAATCTGTATGACCTCATGGGGAATAAACCTCAATAGAGTCTCCAGGTTGTGCATGCTCAGATGATTTAAACATTGACATGGAGAGATTTCCCCTGTTCCTTACTCTGGGTAGGCTTGATGGTTTTGGCCTTCTAGAAACTGTTAGTAAAGACAAGTGATTGAAATCATTAAGCCTGTGTACTGCTTTTCTTGGTCTAAACCCTTCAGTCCTGGTTCAAGTCGCATTTAAAACTAAAAAGGTTTCATTTAACAGCTATCATTATGAGATTATGGCCATCCTGTGAAATCTTTTGAGATTCATGACCTCATAAACTGAAAAATATCAATATTTCTGTCATTTGTGACCAAAACGTCATGATGTAGAAACCTAACCTTCAATGTCCATTTTTGAAAAGTTTGTCCTAAATCCATTTTTTAAACTGGATTTACAATGGAAGCTTTCATGTGATTAACATGTTATCACTTCTGTTGTTGCTCTGATAACATGACCAACCAGTTGGAAAAGCAAATAAATCCCCTACCATGCACTGATAGGAACCTTCTCAGCAATAGCTCATTTGGTGAAAAAAAGTTACTTGATAAAGTGGGAAGAATTTTTAGAAGCATTAGTTGGTGGGGATAATTCTGCTCCCTCTAAGATCAATGGAAATTATACCATCAAATTCCATGGAAGCAGAGTTAGGCCAGTGATGGATGCTTTTGAAAATCCCACCCAGATCTTTCAGTGTGAAGCTCTTCAAGTGAAAGAGAAATCCATTCCAAGTGTGAACATATGCATGTCATTGTCAACCAGGGCCTATCTCTCCCATCTCCATCCACCCAAAAAGTCATATGTGTTTCTACACACAAACTCTTCTGTTTTAACTATCTCATAGTACAATCCCCCTAGTGTGGACTTTTGTAACATCTTCAAAGAGATGACAAAAAAGCAAGATGAAGACACGGAAGTCTAGAGCAGTGACTACCTAAATGGAAGGGACTGACACTGAAGAGATTGTCTGCTCTCTTGGTACCCAATCCTAGACTCATAGGCTATGTCTACACTTGTGAATTTAAGTCGACTTAGTTAAGTTGACTTAGCATGTCTACACTTAAATTTTAAGTCAACTTTGGGAGGACCCTGCAAAGTCAACCTAGAGCGTCCACACTGGATGCCTAGGTCGACTTGTAGGTTCTAGGTGGACCTGGGACTGGTCCACGGTGGCAGGGGGGCACCTGGGTACAATGGGGCAAAGGGGGACAGGGATCCTGGCAAGGCATAGAGGCAGGGTGGGCAGGGCTCTGCCCTGCCCTGTGGGGGGGGCATGCCAGGCTCTCTCTATGCCACCCCCCTGGCAGGGAGGGCAGTGGGGGAGTCCTGGAGAGCCCTAAGTCGACTCAGAGTCGACTTAGGGCTACTCCAGCTCTATACTGGCTTAAGTCGACTTTCTAAAGTCGACTTAAGCCAAAAGTTGACTTAAAACAAGGTTTTACAAAGTCGACTTAATTTTCCTTAAGTCGACTTAAGCAGCTTGCTTTAAGTCAACTTAAGGAAAGTGTAGTGTAGATGCAGAGTAAATTAAGTTGATTTAAGCAAGCTTAAGTCGACTTAATTTACAAGTGTAGACACACCCATAAACTCATAGGCTATGTCTACACTGGGAAGTTAGTTCGAATTAAGGAGGCTTAATTCGAACTAACTAAAACCATGGCTATACTAGACTTTAGTTAGTTTGAATTAAGGGCTTCCTTAATTCGAACTAATAAGTTCAAATAGGGTATTTGAACTAAAGGGTTAATCTTGAAATTCATTTAAATGAATGGGAATCGCTAATTCGAACTAAGCAAGTGCCATGAATGGCACTTGCTTAGTTTGAACTAACTTTTCTAGTTCGAATTAAGCTAATTCGAACTAACTAAAATTAGGTCAAATTAGTTAGTTCGAACTAACTAATTAGAACTAATTTTAGCAAGTGTAGACATAGCCACAGACTTTAAGGTCAGAACGGACCAATATGATCATCTAATCTGACCTCCTGCTAAATGCAGGCCTCAAGACCTCACCCACCCAGTCCAGCAATAGGCCACCAACCTATGACTGAGTTATTTACCTCCTTAAATCATGATTTAAGACTTTAAGATACAGAGAATTCACCGGTCGGTGAGCCATGCTCTGTGCTACAGAGGAAGGCATTACTGATGTTCATAACAGTTTTCCCATTGTTTTCAATAGAGCAGAAGCAGGGCTTTATTTCCTTTCATGGTCACATTGATCACAGCTGCTCTAGCAGCAGTACATTCAGCTGATAAGCGTATATCCTTGTTACCTTTTCATCTAACTGTATCAACAATTCAGTCACTAAGAAAGAGATTTACGAGTTTGGTTCAAAATTAGATCTGCCTACAAATAGAATCTGTAATCTTAGGAAAATATACAAACAAGAGAAGTTAAAAACAGTGAAAGAAAATATATTAAGGAGAGAGTACAAGCTATCGATAGGAGTCCTTAAAATTCTGAGCAATGTACTGAAAAAATAGATTTCACAAATCTCTACTGATCTTTTTTAATCAAGCTTCATGGTTTGGAAAGCAAGTATAGAATGTCAATTGGGGTCAGCAAGTATTTGCAGAATAGAATGTCAATTGGGGTCTGGTTCTGTTGGCTTTTCTAATGAGCCAATGAATCTAAAAAGGTTCTAAATTAGCTTCCTTGTAGGTTTTCTTTCCTCAGTTAAAATTATGGTTTGTAGAGTGCAGTATATATTTTCTTACCAACCTTTTAATGGGTATTTATTTTAGTTCTATAGGTTTTACATATTAAATAACCAGAGCTAATTTAATGAGAGTGACAGATAAAAATGCAGTTTGGGCTTAGTTTGTTGTGTATGTGATTTATTTTTTTTTAACGCTGAAATGAATGTTTTTAGTTATGTTGGCTGTTCCCTCTACTATGTATTTCCTATTCAAAATTCAGTTTGAGGAGTTTGCAATAAGCTTATGTTTAAAATATTTTTTTGCTTTGACAATTCAGGGAACCTACTTGCCAGTTTTTCAATCTTTGTTATATTGATCTAAAGTCTTGACATAAATGAAATTTGAAAAAGCCTACACTAAAAATGGAAACAATTAAGTTTTATTGATTGAAGTGGAAACCCCACTGGTATTTTGTTTCTTTACAGAAAGAAAATGTTAAAAGATCCTGGAGTTTACTTTTTTAACATAGGCACAATGTTTAAGACAAAAACCTGAAGTAACCACAGAAAACAACAGAGTCCTACAGCAAAGTATCTAGGATAGTGGTTGAAATTCTGCCTGAAATTTAAACATTTTGTTGAAATGTTGTTAAGATATTTAAAAATTAATTTAATATAATTAGGGACACCTTATCTATGTATCTTAGGCTATGTCTACACTAGAAAAGTTAAGTCAACGTAACAAAAGTTGACTTGACTTTTCTAGTGTAGACATAGCCCCTTTTCGACCTTATTAAGTCACCTTAACACTTTAAATCGACTTAATAAGGTTGATTTAGGTGCTAATCTCTGTCCACACTGGCTTAAATTGACCTAAGGTTATGTACACACAATCAGATTAAAGTGCAACATGGCAATCGTGCTATAAAAAACACGTGACCTTTATTGCGGGATAGTGCGTACACACGTCGCTCCTTGTAACGCAACAGAATTCTTTGCAATATCGCGGTGTAATGCAATAAATTCTGGGCACCTATTCCACAGTTCAATTTTCCCTCAATCTGTGCTTGGAATCATGGGATGAAGGAAAGGATTGCAAAGCGCCATGGGTAAACTCTCAGTTTCCCGTGGTGCACTGTTTTCCCCTTGCATCTTCCTCGTTGCTAATAGCAACTCGCACCTATTTTCAACAGTGCAATGACGCACCGCACCACTTGCGAGCAATCACAACAGCGACAGCATGGATCCTGCTCTGATCTCCACTGTCACCTTCAGCATTCTAAATACATCTCTTCTGGTTGCTCAGTACGCAATGAGCTCCGAGTCAGACGAGGATGCTGAGGAGCAGGGGCTGATCGATGCCATGCAGAGCAACAGCACTGCATTGCTCAGCTCCTTCACCGATCATCTGCACACGGTGCAACGCCGTTTCTGGTCACGAGAGACAAGCACCGAGTGGTGGGATCGCATTGTTATGCAGCTGTGGGGTCACGAGCAGTGGGTACAGAACTTTAGAATGCAGAAAGCAACCTTTCTGGAACTGTGTTCAGAGTTGGCCCCTGCCCTGCGACGTAAAGACACCAACATGAGGTCAGCCCTAACCGTGGAGAAGCGTGTTGCAATTACTGTCTGGAAGATGGCAACTCCTGACTGCTACCGGTCGGTTGCAAACCAGTTTGGAGTTGGGAGGTCCACCATCGGATTAGCCCTCTCAGAAGTCTGCCGAGCCATCATTCGCGTTCTGCTACGGAGGACGGTGACGTTGGGCAATGTTCGTGAGACTGTGGACGGCTTTGCTGCCATGGGATTCCCTAACTGCAGGGGAGCCATAGACGGCACACAAATCCCTATTTTGGCTCCAGACCATCTCGCGACCGAGTATATCAACAGGAAGGGCTACTTCTCCATGGTGCTGCAAGCACTCGTGGATCACAAGGGGCGTTTTACGGACATCAATGCTGGGTGGTCGGAAAAGGTGCATGATGCCCGCATTTTCAGGAACACTGGTCTGTATCGGAAGCTGCAAAGGGGTACCTTCTTCCCTGATCAAAAAATTACAGTGGGGGATGTGGAGATGCCCATATTCATCCTCGGAGACCCAGCATACCCACTGATGCCATGGCTCATGAAGCCGTACACCGGTAACCTAGGTCGCAGCAAGGAGCAGTTCAATTACAGATTGAGCTGCTGCAGAATGACTGTGGAGTGTGCCTTTGGCTGTTTAAAAGGGTGCTGGTGATGTTTGTATGGAAGGCTGGACTTGGCGGAGGACAACATCCCTGCTATGATTGCGTCGTGCTGTGTCCTTCATAACATTTGTGAAAGTAGAGGAGAAAAGTTTTCCCCAGGGTGGGCTATGGAGGCACAGCACCTCAAGGAAGCATATGAACAGCCAGCCACTAGGAGTATTAGGGGGGCCCAAGGAGAAGCTGTTCGCATAAGGGAGGCACTCAGCGACCATTTCAATGATGCCCTCCCCTAGTTAACTTCCAGGACGCATCAGGTGCACCTTATGAGATTTTCAATGTGTACAAATAAAGCCATTCTTCAAATTATTTGTCACTGTTTTTATTAAAACCTACGGGGGAGGGGGGGTTACAGGTGGGTGTAGCTGCGGGTCTCTAAAAAGTAGCTCTGGGGGGGACTGGATGTAGCAGTGTACCAGGGGGACGGGTGGCCTTCAAAGAAATTCTTTGAAGGACTACGGGGTGTGGGAGGCAGACATGGCTGAACTGTCTGGAGTGGAGCCCGTACATTAATTGACTGGGTCTGCAAAGCAATCATGCTCTTGAGCAGTTCTGTTTGCTCCTTCATCACGCTTATCAGTTCATCCCTGTGTTTCTGCCTCCTCTGTAGGGATTCCTCTCTCCAGGCTCAATTCTCTCTCGTGGATTCCTGTGCTGTTTTCAGCAGGTCCTGAAATATATCCTCCCTGTTTCTTCGAGCACGCCGCCAAATGTTTCTCATGCGGTCAGCTGGGGTAGACACCGGCCTCGTGAAGGTCGAATATAAAAATAATAATAATAATAAAGCTGTTGTTAACACAGATCCTAGATAACCAATGTAACCTTCCAGTAGCATATTCCACTGGAAGGTGCAGGGCAGTCAACATCCTACGCTTCGCTGAAGCGGACAAGGTACGTCCTAATAGAAAGCTTACTGGGGGCTAACACTCTGCACAGGGCACACAGATGGAACCCGATATCTCTCTCCTCAGAGTGCCCCTGCCAGCTAGAATACATATCCTATATGCCACCGGTTACAAGCCAGGACCGTATGCTGCTGCACTGTGTGCTGCCATGGTTCCCAGGGCTGTGCTTTGCAGCTGGCGAGGCAGAGTATCCTTCTTTGGGAGCGTAGACACAAACGCTCTCCCATCTAACCTGAGTAATAGGCTCTGGAGGTACATCGAGAAAACCTTTACTGACCTAAATACAGATGATATTTTGACAATCACTGCTTGTGTTGATGCACTTCTAATGAATGCAGAGTAAAGAGCGTGCACAGTGGGGACTGAGACAGCAAGCACCCCCACCCCAGACAATGATATTTTAGCAGGAGCCATAGCTGCATGAAAGAGAAACTTACCCGAACCCCCTTCTGCCGCCTCAGAGGACACGCTGCAATTCATGTCTTGGGTGGACATCCCAGCGGGGGTGCAGAAGAGCTCCTGGCTACACGCTGTTGCGCTTTCCTCCAGGTCATCCTCCATCTCCTCCTCCTCATCGATCACGTCCTCATCCTGCTCGGGTCTGGCATTCACTGGATGAGGGGGGGCCGATGTGTCCATGGGACTCTTTGCAGTGGTTGTGGGGTCCCCAGTAAGGATGGCTTCTATCTCCTTATAGTACCTGCATGTAGCAGGCGCTGATCCCGAACGCGGTTTGCCTCCTTCGCTCGGTGATAGGTTATTCTTAGCTCCTTCACCTTTGATCTGCACTGCACAGTGTCTCTATCATAACCTATCTCTGACATGGCCCGAGAAATTATGCCAAATGTATCATAATTTCGCCTGCTGCCATGTAGCTGCACCAGCACAGCGGCCTCTACCCAGATGCTGATCAGGTCCAACACCTTTGCCGTGCCCCAAAGGGGTGCGCGTCTTCCACGACGGGCCGCCATTGCTACTGATAATCGGAACTGCACTCCACTCCACGAGGAAGAGAACAGGAAGTGAAACAGACGAGAAATTCGAAAATCCCGGGAATCTGATCATGGCGGGGACTGTTTCGTCACGGCCACAGAGTGGGTGGGGGGAAGACCAGAGAGGATGACTTTGGAATGCTGGGACAGTTCCGGAGGCCAATCATTGCACGGTAAGCGTACACACGAGTGGAAAGGTGCAACAGCTGTTCCGCGTTAACTGCTACCACCCTCGTCGAGGTGGTTTTTGTATTGCGCTACAACAAGGCAGTTAACGCACAACAGCCCTATTGCATGTGTGTACGCTGTTGTTGGTATCGAGCGGTAATGTTTGTTAATGCGCGATAAAGTGATCGTGTGTACAAGGCCTAAGGAGCCGACTTAAGCCTTAATTCGACTGAAAACTAGGTGTTATTAAGTTGACTTAAGTTTTCTTTAAGTTGACTTAAGGAACAGTTTAAGTCAACTTAACTTACTCCCAGTGTGGACAGGGAGTAAATTAGGTCGACTTAAGTCTCCTTAAGTCTGAGTGTAGACACACTCTTAGATATTTATATGGACCCCATCACCATAGTATAAGGGACAGGTTTGCAATGGTATTTAAATGATTAAAGATGCAGATAGAGGCCTACTGGAATCTTCAAAAGCACCTGTGTGAGATAGGCTTTTAAATCCTATTGACTTTGAGTGGGAGTTAGACATCTAATCTGCTCAGGAGTCATTGTAAATTCACTAGGTACCTGTCTGCATCTTTCGGCACCTAAATAGATTTTTAAATCTGGTCCCAAGTGACATTCCCAAGTTCCTACAGGAAGTATGTGGTGGAACTGGGCCTTGAATGCAAGCCTCTGAAACACCAGGTTAGGCCACTAACCATATCCTCTGCCATTTGATAGTTTGAAAGAGAGTAACAAAAGTAAAACTAAATCAAAATAAGGGGCTTTTTTTTCTAAAAATATATTTGAGATTGTACATAGGATTTCTCCTCTAAGATCTTCAGTAGTATCTCAACAACTGTCCTCTGCAGCACAAACAACTTTTGGGAGAGTATCTGAGGTTAGTATGCCCATCTTCTGTCTTCTTAAGATGGGTGTCTTAGGAGATATGCACAGGCTGCACTGGTGACTGAATGGCAGTCTACCGGCTCACCTAAAATATCTCTAGCATTTCCTAAAGAACATCCTCTCCATTGAAAAGAATGTCTTCTGCTGCTTCAGAAATTTGAAACGCACCATGAACTTGTTTTTTTCTTCTCCCCAAATCCTTCAGTAATAATTATAGATGGACCCCATCCAGAACCCTTGGTTAAAACAAGTCTGCAGGACATTTAGATCAGAAGCTGAACACTTTATAATGGCTCCTACTTCTACAGTGAACTGGGCCAAAACCGCCAATCCGAATTCCCCCAAACTTTTGGAATGTTTTGGATCCAGATATAATTTCAGGTCTGAATTTCATGGGTCAAGCACATCTATCACATTTAGATGGAAGAAGTTTCTTTTCTTAGCCTCTTTCTTCCATTGCTCAACCCACACAGTGATTCTGAAACTTCTAATTAATGCACATTATTAAAGATTTAAGTATTTTTTTATTTGTTAAGAAATAGAACTTCATGATGCATTTTGGTCAAGATGTATTTCTGCACTGGTTTATTATAATAAACTGTAACCTATATTTGGCTATTTCCTATATAGATTTACCTATAGAAATGAAATGTGTATCTTTATTTTTGGTTCACAGGAACAGTAAAACATTTTTCTAACTTGTTTGTGATAGGAAAGAGCTAGAACTCAAATGTTGCCCCCCTGGAATGCATGAATACCATATATATACTATGCTTTAGGGCTCACTCTATATGCAATGGGTAAAGTATTTTCAATAAAACAATAGTTAACATTAACCTTTGTTCAGAGGTTGAACTGAACCTTGAGAAAAGCTTCTTGGCAAGTCTGAATTACCAGGATAATTTTCTGCCTCAGATTTTTGTTTTCTTGTATCTCTTCCCTCTTTGACTCTAACCAAAAACAATATAAGAGCTGGAAATACCACAAGAAATTATCATTCAATTTCTTGCCTAAGTTTATAGATCCAAGAAATATGGATGAACAGATGAACTTTAGGGTTGTTAGACTTTTCCCAATTATTGTCATAAACATGAATTATAATATGGAGGTACATTAGAACTAAATACATGCAGTATAAGCACTTTAAGATGGGGACTTTACATTCACAATTCTCTGTAAAGAGTCTTGCATACTACAGACTCTTTAAATAATAAATTACAAAGCTACAATAAAAGAAACAAATTTAGGGTGCAAAGTCAAGTGTGCAAAAGTTGGGAAATGTTGGATTTATATTTACCTGTGGAATCTTAATTCTGCCCCTTTGTGCAGCCAATGTGTGCACTGAATGAGGCAGGGGTCCTGTGGAAAACTAGTACGTGATCATGTAATAAGACTACTTCATAGTGCATATGCACAAAGAGGCTGAATGAAGTTTCACAGGCAGCCATAAAATGGGCATTTCTTAACTTCCAAGTGCTTAAATTTACAACTATAACATAGCTTTTAAAAATAAATTTCTAGATTTATAAAAAATGTAAATATCTATCATCATGCATCATTAACAGGATGTGAACTATGAACCTTCAAAACTGCAGTGTAGACCACTGCCACTTAAGATACAGGGATGGATGTTAATAAACAGCACAAAAAGGTTCTTCTCCCAGGGGAAATATGTTGCATGTACTCAGTTCAAGGTGTGACTGAGAGAGGAGCTCAGTCCAGTTCTATCTATCTGTCTGTCTCTCTCCCCACCTGTATGAGATATGGAGGAACTGCTGCCCCATTTGGTATCTACAGAGTTGATGAGAAGATGCTGGAACCATGTGCCAGGGCTGGTTAGGGACCAGACTACCTTTCTTCTCCCACTTATATCGCACCACTAGAGTGGCTTTGGTACCTAACAAGCTTTCCCACTGCAACATGTGCTGCTTCAATGGCAGTGTGGGCCTGACACTTTAGAATATTCATTTTCAGTTATTATATTGGCGGGTGGCCACCATTTTCCTGAGGAACACAAGTAAGAGCTGGGAAATAGCAGTTTTAAGCTTTTATAGCTCAGCTATTGCTGAATGGAATTTCTCTAGTGCAAGGGCCATATCCCTGCCCAGGTTCCAAAGATTTGCTGCAAATAAAGGGGAAGTTACAGCATCTCAAAAAAAGATCACAGGACACTATTATAATGGAAAGCACTAAACAACCTAAATATAGGGGATGCTACCAGCTCCCTCTCTAATAATAATTAATAAAGGGACACTTAGAGCCACAGGTCCAAGGACTGGGGAAGGCGCGTATGTGTGAGTGATATCAAACTTATTTGTCTCTGACAAAGAAATAAAATCACATTTTAGTTATGTCCTTTTAAATTTAAAACAGCTGTTGCCTGCTGGCACTGCCTAAATGCCTACATAACTTGACCACATGAAGGCAGAATTCCAGGCCTCTGGTTTCCGATGGTTGCATATCGACGACGTTATTGTTTGTTTACCAATTCCACAGTGGAAAACTGAGCTTTTGCTTCTACTAGCATATTTTCTTTGAAGTGAGATGGCTGTGATTTTGTTAGTAAAAGCCCATTCTTAAAACACCTCTTGTACCTCAATACCAAAGGACGCAAGGTTGATCTAACATCAAGTGCACCATCAGAAGTTTCTATGGTTGGTTGTCTCTATGGTCTGTTGCATTAGGCTGGCTTGCTGTGGCATAATTCTGGGAAGCAAAGCATTTTGGAGGATATATATCAGAGACCAGTATCCCAGAGCCAGCAGATCAGTGTTTCCAGTGCTATAATATCTTCCCTCTCATTTCTGCTTTTCGGATTTACTTCTGGGAAACCCATCAAAACAAGAGGGTAGTGCCGAAGGCACTTTGGAAGGGTTATGGATAGCATAGTCCTTATACCACTCACTCTTCCCATTCAGAGGTTCCCACTTTCCCCAAGTCAAATCTCCACCATCTCGCTTTATTTTCTGCATCTGGTAACTAACAGAGAAAATGGCACATAGGAACACTCAGAATCGGTCAACAAAAAGAAACAGTGTCGTGGCTAACCAGCTTGGAAACATTAGTGTTCAGGGATTTCAGCTATGACCATGTTGTTATGGTTCAGTGTGTTAAAATAGCCCTGGTATAAATTCATTTCAGATGGATTTCAGTCTCCTTTTTTTGCCAGAAGAAAGGGGCTCATCAATAAAGTGGACTTTTTAATTTTTGGTTTTTATTTTATTTTGTGTCATGTGTGCAAAGCCTTATGCCCTTATTTATTTAGGCAAGAAGGCCTTTGAAGGACTTTGCTCACTGTGGCTAAAGTTTCTTCAAAGATTAACTGACATTCTTTAAAAGTACATCAGTTTCCTTTTAAGCAGGTATTTGCTTACCACATAACTGGGTGTTGAGTGCTATTGTAGTTATAAAGTTTGCTGGGCTCAGCTCTAGATTTCCTTGAGACATACTGCTGACATCACTGAATCCCTTCTCAGATTCCTTTCCCTCTCTCTCCGGTTTCCTCATTCAGGTAATTCCAACTCGGACTCTTACCAACTAGTTTTTGACTGACAGTGAGTTAAGGTAGACTTTTCGAGGGAGAGTGGGGGAGTGTTTAAAACATGCATATGTGCTGTACCCAAAGGAAAGTCATTCTTTTATGAACGGTTGTTTGACCTGTCATGACAATAACATCTAGTAAGGAATCTGAACATTGGTCTTTCCCAGGTAAGAAGTAATTGTTTGGAAATAATGAATACATGCTGAAGAAATGGTTGAAAACTTTGTTTGAAGTAAAACCAACGAGTTCATTCTCATCCTATTTTAAACTGTTTTAATAATGTATGGTTTCATAAACTATCTGCAAAATAAAATCTGCTTATAAGATCATACCCATATGTGAAAAATAGAACTATATTGCAGTTCAGTGATGGTGCAGCAAAAGCTGTCATGTTTTATTCTTTCCATTGATGCAATATCCCAAACATTATGTTTACTGTGTGTGTATGAATGAGAGAGAGACAGAGAGATTTTGGTGTGTTAGGGGAAAATGCAAGATTTATTTTTGCAAGACTTTTCCTGTTACAGTGCTTTTCTGAAGATGTTTGTGATGATTTTTGTTCGTATAGGAATCTGCCTGTGCTAATTTTTCAGTGAAGAAATCAGTTGTAGTTGCCACAGTGGGAAACTAACCTGGAACATTAAATCTCTGTTGCCTATCTGTATAAGAAAGGTTTTTGTAATTTTTCTGTGGTAGGTATAAGGAATGTAAACAATTCTGGCTTGGAAAGCCTTATGCACTTTTTCCCAGCTCCTGGATGGTGTCCTTGTATTTCTTCCTTAAGTTTATAAAGAATATGGCTTATCAGCAGTCAGAATCTTAGAGCTGAGTTGCAAATTCTCCATTACCTCTGTCTAGCTTAGTTGTACCTTCCCACTATTATTTTTCCTGTAGAATTTATACTTTGAACCTATTTATAGTTAAATTACTTTTCCCATGTCCTGTAGGTTATGAAAAGGCAAAAACTATCTTTTCTCTAAGAACCATGGAGAATTATATTATCTTTATAAGCATCATTGATTACTCATTTATATTTATAGATATTTCTAGACTCCTCTTCATCATAGAATCTGAGTGTTCGTCTTAAATGTCAACATTAAAAAAAAAAATTCTGATAAGATACCATCACTCATGATTTCTTCTTTCAAAGTGGGGAGGGAGCAGGGACATTTTTAAAACAGAGAGCTGCCACAGAAATAGCTTTATTTTTCTCTGTTGTAAAATGTTGCTCTGGGCTCTGCATTCTCTGGTAACCAGCTTATGGGAGGAAGAGAGATTCAAAATGGAACTTAGTGAAGTTGGTTGCCCATCACGAACCGGCATCACTTTTGCAAATTGGAGCACTGAGGAGACCAAAAACTTCCAAAATTCCTTGTGGGTAAATTAGGCATGGACTAGAGACAAAAACAGTAGTGGATAACTTAGACTTCACTCTTCCAGCACACAGACAGTACTTCAGTCCCATTACCTTCTGTAGCCTTTCAAGTGAAAATGAATAGTGCTTCTTACCCTGGTTGTTCAGGCAAAGAAAAAAAACAAGTCGTCAGCTTACTGATTAGTGCTGAGATTTTGGTTTGCATAGATTGTACAAAAAGTGCTCTGACCCTTGTTCTCTTTCCTGACACATATAACTAACAGAGACCAGCTGCATTCTATGGCTACAGGTAGAGACCAAAGCCACAAGTGCTTCTGTGCAGGGCCAAAAAAATCCACGCAAAACCAAAAAAAAACCAACCCAGAAACATTACTGTTTTGCATACTGAACGTCAGGACATTTTGAAATAAACTTGGATTTTCTTTGCTTCCAGAAAAAACAGAGTGAATTGTGGGTTATAGGTTTATATTTAATTTGATGGGGGCAGGAGGGTTGAAGGGAGCCAATCTGTATCTTATTAGTCATAAAATATATATGTAACTACGGAAAAAGCTGACTAGGCCATCAAATGGTTAAATTCAAACTCTCTAGTCTGAGTCGAAGGCATTAAATGTCAAACACTTGAAAGCTGCCTTCCTGCTGTGATGTCCCTAGCCCAGTGTAATGAAAGAGCATTCATGAGTTACTTGAATGAGTTACTACAGACCCCATGATCACCTCAGCACTCTGTACATCTGTAAAACGTATGCATTAAAAGTCGAGAGTGCGTGCTATCAGAATAAACCGGACATACTGAAAAAGGCAGCACTCGTATAAATGTTGTTCCGCAATTTAAAGTGACAGGCCAAATCATTCTCTCTGTGTCTAGATCTGCATGGGATTAAATTCAATGCATACCACTCAAAAGCAGCAGGGAGGGGGAAGGAACGGCAGAAGCATCCTTCTTTACCCAGGAAACTGTGAAAGTCCCTGGCATGAGCTGCACACATTTGAGGCTCAGTGTGAGTTGGAGGACCCAGGCAAGTGAAAAGGGTGAGAAACAAGAAAGGGTGGCTCAACGTATTATCATCCCCCTCCTGGCCATTGGAGGCTCTCGTACAATTACAGGATTAGAGCTAGTTTCTGAAAAACTCCACTCCATTCATTTTTGCCAGCCTCAAGGGAAGGAGATATGATACAGGGGAGAAATCCTGACTCCAGGGAAATCTGTGGTAAAATTCCCACTGATTTCAAAGGGGCCAGGAGGCCAACCTGGTGTGGAATGGAGCAGCACAACTGTGGGGTAAGTTGGGGTTAGGCGTACCATGAAGGGGCAGGTGCTCCATTTACTTTTGTTGAGTATTGCAAGATGATAACCTTAGGTGTTTTAGGATCCACTAGGCTGACTGATGAGGCAAAGTCCATCCTCCTATCTGCATGATACTTTGGAAATTCTGTGATTTTTAAAGTCACCAAGTTTTAAGAGTATCTTTTGTCTTGATGTCCATTTCCCCTTGGGATATCATATTATGCTGTTGCTCTGTGAATGACACATCTTTGGATTTCTTTATGGGGCTGCAGATATTAATTCTGGCTTATGCAATGCTAAATGGGTTTGGAGATCCCTACCTATGAGACCCGCATCTCTGCCTTTGCCATAGCTCCTGCAGCTGAAACCTGTGGAGGTGTTCAAGCTGAAGCAAAGGAGCTACCAGTGTGTTACTTTCCTGGAGGGCCCCATAACTTACGAATTTGCCTCCCACTTGGTTCCAAATAGCCCAGATTTGTTGACTTCCAAGACATGCTGCAAAATTCTTTTTTTCCTCTGGCTTTTAGAGAAAGATGGGGGATAGTTTCACCTGTTTTTTTAAAGAAAAGCTTGCCTGGTTTACTTTTTTTTTATGTATTGGTGGCTGGACTTGCTGTATGTCTTGTGTTTTTAAATAAGTGTAAAGGCACACAGAACTTTGGCTTGCTGGCTTTAAACTTCCTTTATAAATCAAAAGCAATAAAGTAAAGTAAGTTTTGATGAGCAGTGGCACACTAGTGTGACCTGATTAGATTCAATTTGTTTCCATAGCTTCAGTTCAAGTGCTTCATACGAGATTAAATCACAGCTTGTTCCTCTTCTCTAGTTTCATAGATTCCAAGGCCAAAAGAACCACTGTGATCATCTAGTCTGACCTTCTGTATAACTCGGGTCATAGAACTTCCCCAAAATAATTCCTAGAGCATATTCTTCAGTTTCTCAAGTCTTGTCTGCATCTACACTTTTTTTTAACCTGCACTTAACACTTTTGTGGTAAGGATATTTAATATAAAGATTGTCTGTTGAAACAATTAGTGTAACTTATACAACAAGGTGCATTTCATTCAATGCATGTAGTTAAATATGTTGTTAAGTATTGCTCTTATGATTTCAAAGTGGATTAGAGTTGGTGGAAAAAACATGGAAAAAATCACAAGTATTGCATCAACCCCGTTCCCCATCTTTCATCAAAATTTTGACAATCTCAGAAAAAAATAAATGTTCCAATACTTTGATCAGCTCTGCTGTTAATGAATTCTCCATGATAAGATAACTTTGTGGACTATAGTTAAGGTCTAATCAAAATCATGATTCATCATGTCAAAATTAATTAACCATGGCGATGAAGGCAAATGTAGTCATGGAAAAGGCATGGATATGGTATCTAAAACTGGTTGAACATTTTTCATCAAAACTGTTTTCTGGTCAAAACTTTTTTCTGGGTAGGAGGAGCGTTGCGGGTGTCAATAATAATCAACATTTTCTGCAGAAAATTTCAATGAAAACTAAATTGTACTGTTTTGATTGACATTTTCCATGACCCTTCCCCTCATTTCCTACCAAGCTCTGATTATAACGCACAATTCACTGATCCCACACCCGGTATCTTCACTCTACCTCTCAGCTGGTGAATCCACCATTATTCTCCAGCCCTAATGAACAGCGCTTACTTCCTTGAGGCCTTAGCCACTTGTAGCCATCCACAAAAGCATCTGCCCTAACTTCTAAGGTGATAAACAGATGAACAATCCACTCCCTCTCCCTCTCCCCTCCAATGCCACAAAATTACAAAAGCAACCAATGCAGGAAAAAAATATGAGAAATAATGGAGGAAAAGCAAATGTGATTTTTTGTGATTTTTCATGGAAATGTGAGTCAAATTGTGCCTCATAAATAAGTACCTTGCACTAGTGTATGTATGGCGATGCTTAGGTTGTCTACACATGTGTAATTCTCATTCCTTTTCTTAGAAAATAATTAACTGAGGAAATATTTGCATAACATTTCATGCAGTGAACTGAGTGAATACAGGGGACTAGATGATTCAAGAAATTAATATTTGATCAGGAAACTTTTGATTTCCATCTGGCAGATCTTTACTGGCCCATCTGGAACACACTCTTGGCCTCAGCTCAGTTCCTGGTATACTGATTATAGAATCATAGAAATGTAGGACTAGAAGGGACCCTGAGAAGTCTTCTAGTTCAGTCCCCTGTACTCGGGACAGGACCAAGCATTATATAGATCATCCCTGACAGGTATCTGTTCAACCTACTATTAGAAATCTCCAATGATGGAGATTCCATAACCTCCCTAGGCAATTTATTCTAGTGCTTAACTATCTTGGCAGTTAAGAAGTTTTTCCTAATGTCCAACCTAATCCACCTTTGCTGCAATCTAAGCCCACTGTCTCTTGTCCTACCTTCAGAGGTTAATGAGACTTTTTCTACCTCTTCCTTGTAACAATCTTTTATATACTTCAAAACTGTAATCGTGTCCCCCCTCCTGTGTCCTTTTTTCCAGACTACACAAACCCAATTTTTTTCAGTCTTCTAATAGGTCATGTTTTCTAGACTTTTAATCATTTTTGTTGCTCTTCTCTGGTCTTTCTCCCATTTTTCCACATCTTTCCTGAAATGTGGCACCCAGAATTGGACACAATGCTCCAGCTGAGGCCGAATCAACATAGAGTAGAGTGGAAGAATTATTTCTCCTAACTTGCTGATTGGTCTGTGATTCCCTGCATTGTTCTTATTCCCCTTTTCATATTTGCTTTCTATATTTGCCCTTTTCCCGTCCTTTGAAATCTCTCCCAATCTTCCATGCTTTTCAAAGATAATCACTAGGGGTGCGTCTACACTAGCAACTTAGGTCACTTAAGGATGCTTAAGTCAACCTACAGAATGCCGTGTCCACACCTGGCTTTCACTAAGTCTACTTAAGCGCTTCCTTAAGTTGACTTAATAACTCCCCCTCTTTAGGTCGACTTAAAGCCTAAGTCGATTTATTAAGTCGACTTAAAGCCAATATGGACACTCTAATTCGACCTAATGCCCTAAGTCGACCTAAGGGGGACGGGCTGGGGAGAAGGGAGCTGCGGCTACCAGGGAGAAGGGAGCTGCAGCTCCCTTCTCCATGGGGAGCCATGGCTCCCTTCTCCTGAGGAGCCGCAGCGCTCCCTTCTCCCCAGCCTTGGCTCCCCTGAGCTGCGGCTCTCCATTGACCTAACACCTGTATGTGTGCACGCAGGCAGTCAACTTAAGTTTTGGGTGTAGACTCTCTAAGTCAACTTAACAAGGTCGACTTTAAGTCAACTTAAGTCGACCTTGTTAAGTCAACTTAACAGAGTCGACTTAGCTTTTCAGGGGTAGACATACCCTAAAAACTCAGGTATCTTCTCAGTCAGCTGCTTGAGTATTCTGGAATGTATTTCATCAGGCCCTGGTGACTTGAAAACATTTAACTTGTCTAAGTAATTTTTAACTTGTTTTCTCCCTATTTTAGCCTCTGATCCTACCTCATTTTCACTGGCATTCACTGTGTTAGGTGTTCAATTGTTACTAAACTTTTTGGTGAAGCTATTTAGCACTTCTGTCATTTCCACATTTCTGTTATTGTCCCCCACCCCCATTGACTAATGGGTCTACTCTGTCCTTGGTCTTCCTTTTGCTTCTAATATATTTGTAGAACGTTTTCTTGTTATCCTTTGTCTCTAGCTAGTTTAATCTCATTTTGTGCCTTGGCTTTTCTAATTTTGTTGCTATATACTTCTGTTATTTGTTTATATTCATCCTTTGTAACATGACTTAGTTTCCACTTTTTGTGGGATGCCTTTTGAGTTTCAGATCATAGAAGATCTCCTCAATAAGCAGGTAGTCTCTTGCCATATTTCCTATCTTTCCTTTGCAATGGGATAGTTTGCTTTTGTGCCCTTAATAATGTTTCTTTGAAAAATCTCCAGTTCTCTTGAACTGTTTTTCCACTAAGACTGGCTTTCCATTGGATCTAACCTACCAACTCCCTGACTTTGCTAAAGTCTGCCTTCTTGAAATCCATTATCTTTATTGTGCTGTTTTCCCTCCTATCATTCCTTAGTTTAAACTGACCCTCAAGGTGGTGTAAAGAGATCTTAGTGCAAGTGAGAATCAGGCCCTGTGTCTCCAGTGAGATCTGTCTGATATAGTTCACAAGCACTAAACTCAACTTCAGTTTAATTAAAAGACAAATACAATAGTGCTGTTGTGATTACATTTCTTACTTTCCTCCAATAGTTTGTCTTATTTTTCTTGATACCCTTGCTCTTCTAGAGAAAACTCTGCCAACATCCTTAAAGCTATATTCTTCTTTTCCCTTGTGTGCCTCCCAGAGACAACAGCGTGAGTGCAGCAATATAAGATTCAGGAATACATGGTCCTTTGAGTTCATTCCTCTTCAGGAGCATTGTTGCAATTGAAGAATATACTGTACAGTAAAGTTGGATTTTCAGAAACAGAAAATTTACTCTGATTTTGATTTATTTCTTTATATTTCTTCCCAGCACATAATAACCAATTTGTGACTTGACTTTCAAAACTTAAAATAATGTTTGCATTAAATATGTAACTTCATATTCAGTGTTTCTGTATAGAATCATAGAATCAGAAACTGGAAGGGACTATGAGAGGTCATCGAGTCCAGTCCCCTGCACTCATGGCAGGACCAAGTACCCTCTTAAACCATCCCTGACAGGTGTTTGTCTAACCTGCTCTTAAAAACTTCCAATGATAGAGATTCCACAACCTGCCTAGGCAACTTATTCCAGTGGTTAATCACATTGACAGTTAGGAATATTTTCCTAATGTCCAACCTAAACCTCCCTTGCCATAATTTAAGCCCATTGCTTCTTGTCCTATCATTGGCGGTTAAGGCAAACAATTTTTCTCCCTCCTCCTTGTGACAACCTTTTAGGTACTTGAAAACCGTTATCATAACCCCTCTCAGTCTCATCTTTCCCAAACTAAACAAACCCACCTCTTTCAATCTGCCCTCATAAATCAAGTATTCCTCACCTTTAATCATTCATGTTGCTCTTCTCTGGACTTTCTCCAGTTTCGCCACATCTTTCCTGAAATGAAGCGCCCAGAACTGGACACAATACTCCAGTTGAGGCCTAATCAGGGTGGACTAGAGTGGAAGAATTACTTCTCGTGTCTTACTTATGATGGAGATGTATGATGTATGATGGAGAACTTGAAAATACTACTATGATATCGTTTGTCCATATTTGTCTTTTAGTGGCATGCAGAGAACAATTCAATAGAGCAGGACCAATGATATATTCTCCTAAAGAATCCTGTAATGGATCTTTGTTTTTGCTGACTGTAATCATGATTTTGTAGACTTAGTTTTAAGAGTGGTTCTCTGTAGTTTTTAAAGAACATGTTTCTCCCGGAAATCTGAGTAATGGTTAGAAAACAAAGAAAAACATTTACATCTAGTTACTTCAGACAACCTTATGAAACTAGTTAACCAGCTTAAGCTGTTCCATATTGGAATGAAAGTGCCATAGAGGGCAATAACCTCTGAAAACATCAATTAAAATGCATAGCTTAAAAACATGTATGGTAGGAGCTGAAAGGTTAACATGGGAATATACTGAAAAGGTTTGAACAACAAACATGTCATCATTCCTCAGCCTTAGAAAACTGTGGACCTGATTTTCAGACTTTTCTGAGCATCCAGAACTCCAGTTGAAATCAGTGGACTTGTGCGTGAGCAGTAACTTTGAAAATGTTAAGATGAAATCAAAAGACAGACAATGCAGAAAAGCATCTGCCTAGAGACGTGTGATGACAGTGTATGGTTCTAATTTTCTCTCTCTTTCTGTTCACTAGTGGTTAATTCTCAGTGAATGCAAATATCGCTATGAAGCAGTGGTAGAATTAAGAAATGAACATCACTTTGAGAGATCAGAGTGATGTTGCAAAAGATGTAGGGCTGATAGTGAATGAAGAATTGTGAATGAGTTTGCAATAAAATGTGCTACTAAAAATACCATTTTTGGAGTTGCATACGTATAGAATCATAGAATTTTAGAGTTGGAAGGACATTGACAAATCTTTAAGTCCAGTGCTCTATGCTGAAGGAGGGCAAAATAAACTTAGACAATCTGTGACACATATTTGTCCAACCTGTCTTTAAAAATTTCCAGTGATGGGGATTCTACAGCTTCCCTTTGAAGCTTCTCCCAGAGTTTAATTATCCTCGTAGTTAGAAGTTTTTCCTAATACCTAATCTAAATTAAGCCCACATTGTACCTTCAGTGGACATGAAGAACAATGGATTACAGTCCTTTCATAAAAGCTCTTAACGTATTTGAAGACTGTTATCAGCACTCACCCCCTTCTTTTCTCAAGATAAAGCACGACAAGGTTTTTTTTAACCCGACCTCATTGTCAGGTGTTCTAAACTTTTTATCATTTTAGTTGCTCTTCTCTGGATTCTCTCCGATTTGTCCACATCTTTCTGAAAGTATGGTGACCAAAATAGGACACAGTACTCTAACTGAAGCCTCACCAATGTCAAGTAAAGTGGAACAATTACTTCTTGTGTCTTACATACAACAACCCTCCTTATTATAATGCACGCCAGAATGATAATAGTTTTAAAACTGCATTACATGGGGGAATCTTATTCAATTTGTGGTCCCATTGCCCCCAGCTCCTTTACAGCTATCCTATCACCTATTTCCTATTGTTGTAGTTGTGCATTAGATTTTTTCTTCCTAAGTGGAGTACTTTGCACTCATTTATGACTCAGTTTCATCTTGTTGATTTCAAACCAGTTCTCCAGTTTATCAAGGTCATTTTGAATTCTAACCTTGTCCTCCAAAGTCTTTGCAACCCCTTCCAGCTTGGTGTCATCTGCAAATTTTGTAACCCTGCTCTGCACAACATTAGCCAAGTCATTAATGAAAATATTGACCAGTATTAGATTGAGGACTGTCCCCTGCGGGACCCCACTAGTTATGCCAGCTCAGTTTGACTGCAAACCATTGATAACTACTTTTTGAATGCAGTCTATCAACAGTTGCACACTTACCTTAGAATAAATTCATCTATACCACATCATGGATCAGGGAACTGCTAGTCCTATACAGTATTATACTGGTAGGAGATGGATCTGGATTGTTTAACAGGTCTTTTTCATCCCTAATTTCTATGTCTCTTTTTGGTCCTGACCATCCTTTTGACTTATTCTGGTCTTGCTGTCTCTTACTTTGTCTTAATGCCAACACAGGTTTGGTTGTCGGAATTCTTCCCAGTGGTATACGTTACACATCAGTAGGGCAGTGCAAGAAAGTCTCAGATGGTATAGGTTACATGCAGAGGAGGTGGAAGTATGGGATGAACTATGGCAGGAAAAGCAATCAAAAGGATGAGGCACAACACCTTATCTTATTTTTTCAGTTAATTGCTTTTCTGTTATGCCCCTCTCCTCCTCCTTACAAATGTATACATTAAACTGATAGGTATGCAGGCCAGAAGAAACAATCTAGACTGACCTGCTGTAGGGTCCCTATCTCCAGCTCTCTGATGGAGATGCAGCATTTGAAAGTAGGTCATTTATGATCATGAACAATACACATACATCACAGCTACTGAGCCACTTGTAATCTATATCAGCTGTGAATGTGATTCGTAATTTGAATGTATTATTTATACAGTGCTGCAGGTCTACAGACTGCTTTGCAATGGGTCAAAGACCAGAATCCCTGTTCTGAAGAATTTCAGATTTCACAGCATCAGTGGAGTATGGCACAGCACAAATGACAGATACAGGCACTGTATGGGCACATATAGCTATGGTAGCTGGGGTGCTTCATCAAACCAGATGTGTTTTCAGAACTTATTTTGAAAACAGCCAGAGAGTGGATTTTACAAATGGTAATTGGGATGCTGTTCCAGGCATATAAAGTGGTCTGAGAGAAATCTCAAGAAAATGGGTCTGCGAAGGAGACAAAAGGAAGAGTCAGAAATGAACAGGAAGAAGTGGCAGGCCAAATAGGAGAGGATGAAGCTAGAATTATGGGAAACTTTGAAGGTGAGCTAGGCTTTTGTGCAAGAATGGAAGGGAAGACCATGCAAGTACTGATAAATGAGGAAATTGTGATCAGAATAATGGGAGAGAAAAATTATCTTTGTCTCAGCACTTTAGGCTAGAGAATAGAGGAGAAGGGCAGAGAACATGTGGTTGCAGTGGACAAATTAGAAAACACCTAGATAATGAACTAGAGTTCGATAGTGGGTTCACAGAAGAAGGGGTGGATTTTGGAGATATTGTAGTGTCTAACTGCCAACAAAAAGGGAGGAGTTTCTCTCACTTAATGAATGAAGCAAGGGATGCTATATCACACAGAAGATGGCACTTGGGTTTCCCAGGGTGCCAGCTTGCTAACATAGGGACAAATGAAACCACCTGGATATTTTTGCATCCAGATGATACAATGTTATATCATTGCATCATAATTGAAACACAGTGCTTTGTTCCCCTTTCAAGTGTACAGACTGGATTTGTCTTTAATTCATCACCGTGGTTACAAACGGACTCCACTGTAATACATTTCTGCAAATTAATGTGCCAGGGTCTTTTAAAATTATTTTTATTGTCTATTATCAAGAGTATGTGACTCATAGTGTGCTATGCAGTAAAAACAAGAAAAAAATTCTTACATTTATTGATTTGTAATAATTTAGGGTTTTTTTAAGCCTATGGTACCTATCAACTCAAGCTTCAGAATTCTTTTTTAGATTCACTTACCATTAACAATTCATTATAGAATAAGAGCTACCTTTATATAGGATTACCAATCAATGGGTACGTCCACACTGGAGCCTTAGGTCGACTTAAGGATGGTTAAGTCGACCTACAGACCGTTGCGTCCACACTGGGTGCTTAGTAAGTCGACTTAAGCGCTTCCTTAAGTCGACTTAATAACACCACCTCTTAAGGTCGACCTAAGGCTTAAGTCGACCTTATTAAGTTGACTTAAGCAAGTGTGGATGGGGAATGGCCCTTAAGTTGACCTAATTGGAGTCCAGGCCCCCTTGCAGAGTTCCTGGCCACTCCTCCATCGACCTAGCACCTGCCAGTGTGGACGCAGGGCTGTGGAGTCTCTAAGTCAACTTAACAAGGTCGACTTTAAGTCGACTTAAAGTCGACCTTGGTTATGTCAACTTAACAGAGCGTCCAGTGTAGACGTACCCATTAAATGAGACTATGTGTGGTTGTTTACTAGGGCTGATCACAAACTTGGGATTTCAATTAAGCAAAATCTTTCAATAAAAGTGTCTGATTTCCAGAGAAAATTTAAATTTTTCATTAAAAAAATAGACACCTGGAAACCAAAGCATTTTCATAGAATCATAGGGCTGGAAGGGACCTCATGAGGTCATCTAGTCCAACTCCCTGCTAAAAGCAGGACCACTCCCACTAAATCATCCCAGCCAGGGTTTTGTCTAACCGAACCTTAAATATCTCCAAAGACGGAGATTCCACCACCTCCCTAGGTAATCCATTCCAATGTTTCATCACCCTCCTAGTGAGAAAGTTTTTTCCTAATATCCAACCTCAACCTCCCCAGCTATAACTTCAGTTGCTGATGGAAATATTTTGATTCAAGGAATGCTGCTATGCACCTCATGGGTCTGATATAATTTGTTTTTCTCATGCCCCCATTCTTCTCTATGGACCAGAATTAGGTCTCCTAGGATGCACTACTTCCCCTTCCCAAAAAATGAGCTGACAGAGCCTGGCTTAATCAGGAGAATGAACACATGAGACATTCAAACTGCAACTCCCATGAGTGATTGTAGTAGCATTTCTGAACAGAAATATTTGGAATTTTGGCCACATAGTTTCGTTTTCAATTTTTACCTGAAAAATTATAATTTGTTTTCACTGACATTTTCAGCAGAACTCCCCATCCCCGCATGCACTTTCTAACCAGTGCTCATGTTTAAATTTAAATGTTGCTCTCTATTCTCTTCCTTGCTACACATTTTGAAGCCATTCAAAGCCTGATAGGTTATCCTTGTCAACCAAACAGCTAGAAGTGACATAATTAGGTACTTGGGTTCTGCAGATGACGTGAAAAACATCAAAGTAACTTCTAACATTCTTGGTACCTGGAGACCGTAAGACAAAAATAATGTAAAATAACTACTCAAGTTGTTGAATTTATTAGGATTTTAAAAATAAATTTGGGGAGGCCTGAAAAAACAAAACAAACCTATTTCTCAACAAAACATGAAAAAAAAGATCTAGTTTACTTCTTCAATAATCAAAGCTAGACTTTCTCATGTTCCCAAGTATATAAGATCATTGAACTTTTGAGCTGAGACAGGATCATAAAGATAAAATGTAGTATATATCAACAAGCAATGCAATCTCTCTTCAGTGAACTTTATATACATGTGTGTGTTTGTATGCATTGACTTTGAAAAACAGATTATATTTATCTTGTTGGGAATGTATCATTGTTCTCTCCAGTGTGTTGCAGGGCAGCATAGCACAGCTTTTATAAGGGTTTCCTAAGGAGCCAAAAGGTGAGGAGAAAATAAATTAGAACTGAATACCACAAAGTTATTCCCCCACATAAAGAGCTTAGACCTAAATTCTGTAACCTTTACCTCTGATGATGGATAACTTATTCCACAACTAGTTCCATTGGCTCAAATGGTGATCCTAGGATGACCCACGCAGAAGGATGCTCACAGTCCATCTCCTTTCTGCACGTACCCACAGTACACTTTCCCTTTCTGGAATCCATGATGATCTCTCTGATGGTCCAGGTGGGGGAAAGCAGAGATTGCAGTTGGCAAGGGGGACGTACACAATTGCCTGTTCATTCCCTTTGAGTTTACCTGGAAAACAAAAAGTCTGGGGCTGTATTATCTTTTCCACAGAGTACCACATCATATGGTATCCAGTGACTGCTGCAGCCCAGTCCAATGGGGCCATCCTGCTTGGGATCTCTGTGCGGGTGGTCCTGACCTCAGGCAGATATCCTGGGAACCATCAGATTTGAAGTAATGTTCCCTGGGAAGCTGAACCTCCCTGGTCCCCAAGCCTCTTTTGTGGCAACATCTCCATGAGGGATTGCTTGCAGAGATTTCTTCCCCCAGAGCTTGTCCTGAGGGCCTTACTACAGGTGGGGACAATCTGGGGCATTGGTTTTAGTTGGGCTAGCTGTGGAGTAAGATGCTATGCAAAGTGAGTCAAGATAATAGAATCAGGCCCATCAGCAAGCTGCGGGAGTTCCATATAGCTCTGGAACTAGTGTGGGGCTGTAAAAAGAGTCTGGGAGCCCCTTCAGTCCAAACCTCTCTCTCTAGACAGACAGTGCGGAGAAGCCTCCAGTGCAGCAGCATCTTTCCCCTCTGTCTGGTGGAATAAGAAGAGGACTGCAATACCGTCCAACACTTTTCACAAACACTCGCTAATCCCTGCAATATTGGATTAAAGGGCGTCTGTGATGTTATAGCTGAAAACTATTATTTCCTTATAAAACTCCCTAATATTTTTCCTTATTGAGCTTTGATTTTTTTTTTTAACCTCCCTCATAAAACATCAATGCATTCGCTAATGTTATTGGAGTACTGGGTATAAACAGAACAGGAAACCGCCTAGTCTAGTAGCTTCTATTTCTTTTTCTTTATAATTATTTTTTAAAAATCTCTTGTAGAACTTTATATTTACTCCCTGAAAACACAGATAGTGTGGGATTTCAACACCATAAATTTCCTTCCACAGGCAGCACTGTAATGTTCTCATTAACAGTGGAACTCTCATGTTTCTGATCTGAAACAACAGGTATAACCGAATTCCTCTGGAGGCCTTTCCTTCCTCTCCCCAGAAATGTGCAGAAGTGGAAAAAAGGGCATTTTTCCATTCATTGCGTGGAGAGTATGAAAACTTGGCACAGGAGCTATGTATTGGAATTTGGGTGGGTCTAGGAAAAAGCACAGACTGCAGTGGAAAACATATATGGGTGTGGGTGTGGGTGTATGAGAGAGAGAGAGAGAGTGCCTTTTAAGCCATAAATTGACCACATGCATGGATCAGTGAGGAAAGAAACATAAATTTCCCCTGAAATAATACACTCAGCTCAAATCCTGAAAATAATCACTATTCCCCCCCAGATGGAAAGAGCCATTGGCATTTTAAATATCATTCCATTAGTCTTATAGTGGCAGGTGAGAGATGCCACATTCACTCAAGCATTTTAATTGCTTATATGAGCTTTGTAAAAAATTTCAGCGCTCATCGTAAGTTCAGCCAGGCGCTTTAAGCCACTATTCACTTAGGTGACATTGAGGGCTCAGAGGCTTCTGCTGCCAGAGGTAAGCACTTGACCTAGTTCCTCAAAGGCATTTAGACCTGGAACTCTGACTGATTTCAGTGGGAGTTAGGTGCATCAGTACTTTGCATGGTCTGGGGTTGGAGCCCAGTTCTCCGTTTTGCAACAGCTCCTTTGCACTACTTCAGTTAACAACTAGATGTAGGGTAGGGGACATGGACTGCAAGTTTGTGTGGTTTTTTGGCAAAACTCTATGGGAATTTGAATTAAGTTTTAGCTCAAAGAGAATAATCAGTGCCCTGTATTTACTGGACAGCAGTTATATGGCTGAGGCATCACAGGGGTCAGGTCAGAAGTTCCATTTGTGTCACTATCTAAAGACTTTTCATACCTGAACCCAGCAGTTTTGTAGGCAAGATGTGCAATGGACGGTGTAGTCAAAAATCAGATTTCCCAAAACCAAATCTAGATATGGCAATACCTTGCAAATTAACATTTCGTTAAGGTGAACCTGCTTGCTCATACTTGCCACAGCTCATTCTCAACCCACTGAGAGAAAAGAACCAGCAAATGAGTGTTGCACAGATAGATCATGTTACCAATGGTATGTCTACATGGAGGGGCGATGCTCATGACAGGAGTGTGGTTCTAAAGCGCTAACATGCTGTACTTCAATAGAGCTAGCTAGTCCCTGCTGCTGTTGCCTCAAAAGTTACTTTTACAAAATACACTGCCAATCATTTATACACATAATGTTCTTTAAAGTGCTATTACGCATAATGAAAGCTAACCTATGGTTCTCAGAATAATTGAACAAAATATATGGGACACATCATCTGTAAAGCAACCACCTTTTGATTTTCCCAGACAAGCCCAGTTTTTCAGTTCCTGGGTTTGTCTAAGAGCTAAAAAGTGTTTGTTTAAGCCTATGCGGCATTTTCGTAGTGTTTGCTAGAAACAAACAGTCCAAAAAAATAAGTGGTGGGTGTGCTTTACAACATTTGCAGTTTTAAGCATATACCCAGATGGGAGTGGCCATTATCGAAACTGTTCTTTTACCTGGAGTGAGTGTTCATCACGCTTATTCAGTAATAAATGATCAGCTCATTCAAAACACGGCATAACTGCAAAAATTCCACCACTCTCAGGAACAAGCAGGTGTCACTGCTGTGTCAGAAGCTGGCATTAGTGACACGAGCACATATTTTCAAAATGAAAGGTGAAATCCTGGATCCCTTAAGACGTGAGTTTTTCCCCTGACTTCCGTGCAGTCAGGGTTATGGCCAACGTGTACTTTTATGTTTTGAATGGCTGTGTCACAGTCCTTAAAAAAAAAAAAAAAAAAAAAAAAAAAAGCTCAACAGGTATCCCAGTTTTTTTTTTCTCAAAAAATAAATAGTTTTATTTTTCATTATGCATGTTTACTGATTAGGAAAGGGTGAAATGCAACCCTGTGCAGAGGCCCAACATGAAGTCCATGGCACCATTTACTTCCCGCTTATGCTGGTGTAGTTTTAGTGGCACATATCCCTTGTACTGACCGGCTATAACTGGAATGAATTTCACACAGACTTTAGTACTCCCTTGTGTGTCTCCTAGCTGTGTGTGCAAAATAGGAAAATTCTGCTGTAATTGGGTTTTTTAGTAGCTTAGTTTCTGAGTGAAATAGAGAGCAGAATGTTGTCATACAGTATGTGAGGGAACGGTTACACTATAAACACAGCACAGTGCCACGACAGCACTTCTGATGAAGATGCTCTAAGCCAGTGGTCTTCAACCTGGGCAATACCGCCCACTAGTGGGCATTTTGTCATTTTTGGTGGGCCCTACAAACAATTAATTTAATGACAGTGGCAATTTAAATGTAACAATTTATGTAGGTGTAATTTACTGCAAATGTGAAAATATTGAAAACTGGGCTATGCTCCAAAAAAGGTTGAAGAGCACTGCTCTAAGCTGATGGGACAGAGTTCTTCCCATTGGCGTAGGCCTTGTCTACATTAGATAGTTTTGTTGACACAAGTGTTGCTGGCATATAGCCACCGCTGTAAGTAAACCACTGTTGTATATCTTCCCTGTCTCCTTGTGTCAGTGGAGTACATTCATGCTATCTACTCGTTGATCAACACAGGAAGTAGCACCCTGTGGATAGCCATGTCACTTCACAACTGTGGAAAGGGTGCCTTGGGAAGGGTTTGCAATGCTCATGGGGCGGGCACAGCATCACGTGATGAATGTTTCGTTCCGTGGGCATCCTACTCGACTGGCAGTTACTTCTCAACTGCCCTGTCAGTCAAACTGACATTGCTAAACACAAACACAAGAAGCCCACAGAAATGGGTGGGGTGAGGAGAGGGACCAGGAGTGAGAGAGAGAGAACACGAGAGTGTGTGGGTGTGCGTGAGGGAGAGAGACAGACTCTGTGTGTTGGGGGACAATCACTGTGTCCACATGCTGTCTCTTTAAGTTCAGACAGCAGCAGCTGGAAGCAGCCACTCTTGCTGCACAGATAGCTGGTGTGCCTGTACCTCCAGTTCAGCAATGAGAGGAAGGAGGGGGACAAAGCCACTGCCTCCCTCCCTGGCTCTACACAGCCTACCACGAATTGCCCTGCAGTTTAGGGCAGGCAGGACTGTATTTGCTGCCGCTGTGGAGTGAGTTATTTGCCATGGTGAGTTATATGAAAACTTCCTGGAGCTTTGGAAGGGGAGTGGCGGGTGGCTGCGCGATCACTGAGTTCAAGCTGCGTACCAAGTGGTCATGATGGGCATTGTGGGATATGTCCAGAGGCCATTTACAGTGACCTGACCAAGGATAGAGCCTACACTACTGCTTTGTCACACTTTTTTTTTAAAAAAAATGCTCTAGTTGAGGTGATTTTAGTTTGTTAAAATAATAGGCTACTTGGCGGAGGGGGGTTGATTGCAGTGTGTACAAGCACTGTTTTGCTGAAAAAAAGCTAACTTTGCTCAACAAAACTCTGTAGTGTAGACCAGCCCTTAGTAACTCTACCTCACGCGACGCAGTAGGTAGCTCAGCAGGTACCAACTTAATGTTTCCTACACAAGGGGGTGACTTAGGTTGGTGTAACTATTTCACTCGGGTATGAGAATTTTCCTGAGCAAGGTATCTGTACTGAAGCAAATGGATAGTGTAGACGTGTCTTGAGTTAGTGTTTAGCAGAGTGAAATTAAAGCTTTGCTTTATAAACTTAGAGACTGACATGGAAAAAAAGCTTGTTTGTCTTATCAGCTGCCCTTCCACTGCAGGAACTTGTTCACGCAGGCAATGGAATTCGTCTGCATAGCACAAGCACTTTTTGAGAAAACCAGCTTATAACAAGTTTTGAGATGAAACTGACAAGAGGAGTCATCTCTTCCTGGAAACACACTTTATAGTGTTGTAAAATCATAAGACCAGATTCACTGGTATACTCTGGTCATGCAAAGTAACCATAAATCTGGTTTAACTCGCAGGTTATTTCAGATTTATTGCTACTTTGCCCAGCAGCTGAAGCATACAGCTGGTAAATCTGGCTCATAGCTTTAAGAGGTGGAAAGCTCTAATAGTGTGACTGGGTCTATCCCATCTCTTGGAAGGAATATTCTATTTAACCCCACTAGATTAGATTCTATCTACATTAGATCTGAGCTAATCAAAAGGCGATCAATATACTGACCTTTTAATAAACCACTTTTTGTGTTTCACCCCTTTTCTTCCCTGATGAAGTTGTAGTGTGGTTTTAAATAGTATGCTGTGCTTACTATATACCAGGAGAATTTTATTTTATGAATACGTTTCCAGATTGATGCAATTTTTTTAATCTCATCATAAACTTTCTAATAAACCCTTTTCAGAGCCCAGGCTTGATATTTGCATTACAGCATGTAAAATACAATTATTTTGGAAAGAGAGAGAGTGTGTTGGGCTGGGGGGGGGGGGGAGAAGGCGGACACATGGGGTTCTCCACTCATTACACTCACCCACCCACCCATCCTTTTTCACTACTGATGGTGCAGTAGGCCTCCTACGTCCTGACTAAAGGAGGTGAGTGATTTACCAAAAAAAAGCAGCATTTTTCAAATGCAGTGACTTTTTTACAAAATCTGTCAGAGCAAAAATGTGGCACCCTCCAGTGAGCCTCGCCTTGCAGCCAATGTTCCCTCTAAGGTTTGGCGGCTTGTGTGCAAAATTTTCAAGCCACGTGCAAAACTTTTTCTGAATAAAATTTTTGTGTAAACTCACACGACAGAAATTATAGGCATTAATTGAAGTTAAAGTAATTGTAAATAGAATTAATTAATTGTGTTTAATTGAATTTGAATGAATTTTGAATTGAAATTTCATTTTTAGAAAGGTTTTTATTTAAAATTAATTTTTTAAAAGTTTTTTTTAAAAAAGGAAGGAAGGAAGGAAGAGAGAAAAAGAGAGAAGGAAGGAAGAGAGAGAGAGAAAAAGGAAGGAAGAGAAAAAGAAAGAGAAGGAAAGAAGAGGAAAGAAGGAAGAGAAAGAAGAAAGAGGAAGGAAAGAAGAGAGAGAAAAAAAGGAAAGAAAAAGGAAGACAAATAAGGAAAAAAGAAAGAAAGAAAGAAAGAAAGAAGCCAAGGCCGCTGGTGGGGGAGGACCCTACCACGGACCTGGGAAGCCGCCGGTGGGGCGGAGCAGACCCCAGCCCCGGAGGCTGATCCCGGCCCCGTGCTGGGAGGCCGAGGCCGTGGATTAGCCCGGCCCCGGGCTGGGAAGTTGAGGCGGTCGGCGGGTGGGAGCCCGGGAGCCCGCTGCGGCCGCAGCCACCCCACTGCCCCGGCCGCGTGGGGCAGGCCGGCCCATGCTCCTGACCCTAGTCTGAGCCTGTCTGTCCCACCCTGGGGGCGGGGAGGGCCAGCCCAGAGGCCGGGCGCAGGCCGGATGTGCCGCGGCAGAGCCGCTGCCCTGGGGGTTGGAGGGAGCAGCGGGGGCTGCCGGGCTGCGCGGGGGTCCCTTACTGCTGCGCGGGGGGTGCAACAGCTGCTGTGCGGCTGCGCACCCACGTAGCTTAGAGGGAACACTGCTTGCAGCCATACCTACACAATGGTATGAAAGCAACAGTGTATTGAGCCCAATTACAAAACAAACCCCAACTTGACTACACTAGAGCACCTGCATGAAGCAGTGAAATCAATTAACAAAGTTTATGGCAACTACCTAAAAGAAAGAGCTCTTCAGAGTGTGTGTGACTGAAACACTATATTGAAGCCTAGTCAACCCTCAGATAGCATGGCAACATGATTTACTATGTGAGTTCCAAGGGGCAGCTTGTGCCTGCAAAGTCACACCAAACAGAAGACACCATTTTTAGAGCGCGCTACCCTGCCCTCACCAGCATGATCTCACACCCGCAGTCACACCAGGTGGTGAGTCTGACTTGATTGTTGTTAAGTGCTGATGATCAATTTTGGCTACATTGATGAGGCTAGTTAATTGTGGAGCTCAGTGACTATGTAACACATAATATGGAAATTGTAACACATAACGTGTGTTGATGGAAACATGTAACACATAACATGGAAATAATATGGACATATCACTGATGAAAGTCTGTATCCAGGGGCGCAATGCTAAAGCCACACCGTCAGAGGCAGAGCAGGTGCCCTGTAAAATGGCATTCTCCATGTGTCCATGATACTGGCCAAAATCATGCCTGCTTTATATCAGTACAGAACAGAGGGACAAACCTTACAAAGACAGGAGTGTCCAGCCTAAAACTAGGTGAATAGGCTGTTTACAAGTGGAGGCCTCCTCCACTCTCCCCGGGCTGTTGAGGCCCTGGATAAAGGCTTTTATCAGTCATATTTCCACTTAGTATAAAATGTTACGTCTTACACAGAGGCTGAGATCTGGAACCAAAAACCCTCATCAGTTTAACAAAACTGAGCATCAGCATTTAACAAAAACCAAACCTGACTAGCCTGCTGCTCCAGTTTGCTTGGAAGAGTTCTGATCTGTTCTGTTCCTGGTTCCTCAGCAGCTGGGACTGAGAGAGGTTTCAGCACTCGCTGTCTGGGTACTGGTTGCTGTTGTGCAGAAGCTAAGAGCCATGTTGCCTTTTTCTGTGCTTCATGATCTGCCTGGCTAGTTGCACTGTGGCTCCACCTTTCATTGGGACTATACCTCTTCTGGTTTGGCTCTGATTCTGCAGCATACATCAGGGCAGGCAGGTACCAGCCCTACTACTCATCAGTGTGAGCTTGTCTTATGGTGTATATAGGGAACTCTTCTGCCAAGCATATAACGGCAGCAATAAGGGCCAGGCACACTATAAGTAGGGTCCCTCCTGACAAAGAACTAAACTGATGTCTCAAGCCCTATTCCAGATATCTGGGGCTATGTCTACGTTTACTAAAATTAGTTCGAACTAACTAATTCAAACTAATTTTAGTTAGTTCGAACTCACTTAATTCGAACTAGAAAATATTAGTTCAAACTAAGAGAAGTGCCATTCATGGCACTTGCTTAGTTCGAATTAGCGATCCCCATTCATTTCAATGGGCCAGTTAGTTCGAATAAGAAATTAGTTCGAATTAACACGGCCGCATTGGTTAATTTGAACTAGTTAGTTCGAATTAATCCTTACTTCTAATACCCTATTCGAAGTTATTAGTTTAAATTAAGGAAGCCCTTAATTCGAACTAATTAAAGCCTACTGTAGCCATGGCTTTAGTTACGGTAGTTCGAATTAATCTTCCTTAAATCGAACTAAGTTGCCAATGTGGACGTAGCCTGGGAAACCTAAATGCACCCTAACTGTTAACAGACTGAAATTCCTCATTCACAAGCACGCTGAGGCTGTGTACAAAGAAGGAAATCTTTATTGGGGAAAGAACACAGTGAGAAAGTTGGGAAAATGCACCAACAGAATGTATATGCAAATAAACCCCACCCATTTCAGTAACTTCAGCAGTAGTCTGTCTAACTTCCTTCCCACCTGCTATGGGAATGATGATAGGCCCTGACTGTACCACCTCACCCATTCACCAAGCCCCACTCATTGTTAGAATCAGCAAGTAGCAACAGTCCAAGTGTCCCTGGCAGGTCTGACTCCAGTCCCAAGGGTGCTACTTTCCTGGTCCTGCGTAGAGGTGCCACAGCTTAACCCATTTTTAATAATTCACCTTTATTAAGGAGAATCCATTCAGTTGTTCTGCTATCCCCTGCCCTGTCCCTCACTATAAAGTCTTCTGTGCTGTCTGTTACAGCAAGTCTTTAGTTTGCATTGTTTCTCACAGTGAAGTCTGCACAGGAAAGCTGTAAGAGGGCTTAGCACCTTAAACAGAGCTCTGGCTGCTTAGAAATTAGCTCTTTCTTTGCACTGGCCTAAACTCAGATCTTCCAGTGTGCAAAAAATGTTGACATTTTTAAATTTGGTTTCATTCTGAGTTGGACTGAAACCTTGTGTTTGTGTGTGTGTGTATTTTCCTGTGAACCAGAAACTTCAAAAATTGTTTGTTTTGAAACTGCTGACCCATAGAACAGAACAGATCAGAACTCTTCCAAGCCATTCTGAAATGAAAATGGCTCTCCTAGGCTGCATGAAATTGACAGGATTCTTGTCAGCTATTCAGGAGTGAGTGGCAGTAAAACTTAGTAGAATCCTGTCAATTTCATCACAAGCTGCCAGAGCTTACTGGATTCACAGGTAGGAGGAACCCTGCCACATGGACTATCCTGTGCTGGGGACGCCAGGACTTCCACACAGCCAGGCAAACTGGCTCCCAAAGATCAGGGAGCCAGCTGGCCCTGAGTCAGGAAGCTCTGGGATAGGGCTGCTCAGGAGCTGGATTCTGGAAATCCATCCCAGGACTCCCAGGTTTTCCAGGTTAGGCTCCACAGCTTGAGCCTGGAAGTCTTGGGAATCTCCAGGTTTCCAGGCTCTGTGCCATAGAGCCAGGATCCTTGCTTTAATTAGAGAGGATGCTACCAAACCATGGACCTTGGAAGCCCTGAGGTCCCAGTTCCCAAAGTCAATCATGCAACAGGGCTGCCCCAGAGCACTGGATCCTTGAACCTACATAAAGCAAGATGTTTTTGTCTAGCCTCATTCTTGGAAATGGCTGCTCCATTTTGGCTGAAACTTCCAAAAATAATTCATCCTGCAGCAAACATGCAGCATGGAAATTTCAGCCCAGATGGTTAAAATGTGGCAAAGTTCTAAAACAACTGAGAACAGAGTATGATCATGGAAAATGTCGGACCTACTTCATTACAGATGGGGCTATTAGCTGTGCATAACATAAGATATATGTAAAAAAATAAATAAAACAAAAACTTGTCAGAGACAAAGATACCACTATGGCGAATATGTAGTAACACAAATGTAAATAGGTAGAACCCCATTAATTCAAAGTGATAAGGAGGCCAGGACAGGAAGGACACCTCACAGGACAAGGGAAAACTAATCACTGGGGGATAAGTCTTGGGAATAGAGGGCCCCCCCAAGAGGGCATCCTAAAAATTTAAGGGGAAAAGAAAAGAGGAACGTCATACAGCAGACTACTAGGTGGGTAGGCTATCTAGCATTCTAATCCTGGCTCTACTACTCCCTTGTTCTGCAGCTTTGGATAAGACATTAAGCTGTTTCTGTGCTATTTCCTCTGAAGTAAAAGGGCTAGAGATGCTCGCCTGCTCCACAGGAGTGTTGTGACGATTAATTAATGTTTGTACAGTACTTTGAAGCTGTAAGTGATACAATGGGGAAGTGCTAAGTATAATTATGATAAGCATATTTAGCTAACAATGTCTCTTTTTAACCCGAAAGTTTAATTCTCACACTATCAACCTCAGAAATGGAAAGTGTGACTTCATAATGAGCTAATGTCTGTTTCTACTTGCCCTCCTAAAGAGACAGGAAGATTTGCATAGCATGGAGTGGGGGAAAGGTGAAGGGCGGGAAAACCATCACTCAGGCACTAAGAGTCTGAATGGCTGGCTATGCTAATGCAGAATAAAGATGAAAGGTTTTTTAACTTAATGAATTTGAAAAAATAATATCCCAGCAAGAGAGACATAAAAAAGAACTGCACATTTTGTTATTTAGAGAAAGTCATTCATAAAAAGGTTTGAACATACCAGATTTTTGATGACATTTTGCATAAATATTTGTCTCTGTTCCAGTAACATTTTATAACTTGCTTTATACAACAGAAAAAGCTAATTTTAGTTACTCTTTAGTTTGCTTTTTTAAAAAAATGGTACCCATGGAAGAGTCCAGATTGATTCCTCTGTATACAGCAAAAATCCTTTGTTTATCTACCAATCATGGGCAGTGGCAGTGAAAACTTCTCTATACTTTAAGAACTATATTCCTCAAACTTGTCTGGAGTTCTTAACCAAAACCCATTGAAAACAATGGAATCTCTCCACTGACATGGATCAATCTCTCTCTCTCTCTCTCTCTCTCTCTTATACTTCTGCCCATCATTGTGGTACCTGAGGCTCTGTCTACACTTGGCCAAATAAGTTGACTTTGCTAAGTCGATTTAACAAAGTCGACTTTAAGTCGACTTCAAGGGGACCTTGCCAAATTGACTTAGAGCGTCCACACTGGATGCCTAAGTCGACTTCTAGGGGCCAGGTGGACCTGGGACTGGTCCATGGTGGCGGGGGGGCAACCCCTTCCAAAGTGCAAGGGGCTCAGCATTTGCCCTATTGTATCCTGGTACAATGGGGGCTGAGCAAGACAGGGACAGTGGCAGGGCATAGGAGTGGGGTGGGTAGAGCTGTGTCCTGCCCTGTGGGTGGGCATGCCAGGTTCTGGCTGTGCCAGCCACCCTGGCAGGAAGGGCAGTGGGGGAGCCCTGGGGCCCTTTAAGTCGACTTAAAGTCGACTTAGGGCTAATGCATATCTACACTGGCTAAGTCGACTGAATAAAGTCGACTTAGCCAGTAAAGTCAACTTTAAACCAGGTTTAATAAAGTCAACTTTAAATTTCCTTAAGTCGACTTAAGCAGCAGCTTAAGCCGACTTAAGGAAATTGTAGTGTAGGGCAGTCCGGGGCCCCTTAAACTGGCCCTGGTGACAAGATATTGGTTTAGATGCACTGTTGATCTGACACAGTAGGGCATTGCTTCTGCCCAAGTATTATTGCAGCAAGGGTGACGTCAAACCGAGGAAGTCCTTCTGCAGTGAGAGGAAACCAACATGAATTTCCCAGGGGAGGAAAGAAATGTACGAAAGGAATTCAGGACTGTGCCGGAATAGATGATGTAACAGGAAAAATGCAGGAAGTCAGAAAAAAGTCCAGGGTCAGATGGGATCTATTCCAGAATACAAAAGGAAGTAACAGAAAAGCTGAAAGCCTTGAGATAATATTGAATACAAATCAAGAGAGGAGTATAGTAAAGGCCAGAGTGAAGCTATTATACATAAGCCAAAGAAGATCCAGAAACCTACAGATCTGTAAGGCTGAATACAGAAGTGGAGGGAAGGCTCGGGAGGCCTGGTACAGAAAGAACAAGAGCTCACTTGAGTAAAGGGGTGAATGGGAGGTTACATGGAGCATCTTGTAGGTCACTTACAGTTAAACTGAAATCTTGCCTTGTGCTTTGGAAGAGACAACTCTTCATGTCTAGAATCACAGTTCCTTCTCTGATCTCTTAGAGTACGTCTACACTTGCACCTTAAGTCGACTTAACGACACTTAAGTCGACCTACAGAATGCTGCATCCCCACTGGGCACTTCCTTAAGTTGACTTAATAACTCCACCTCTGAAGGTCGACTTAACGTCTAAGTCGACCGTATTAAGTTGACTTAAGTCAGTGTGGAGGGGGAGTGCCCTAAAGTCGACCTAATTGGCCTCCAGGCCCCAGTGCAATGTGGGGCAGCTACCCACAATGCACCACTCCTAGGTCGACCTAGCACTTGCCCGTGTGGACATAGGCAATGGACTTAAGTTTTTAGTATGGACTCTCTAAATCGACTTAACAGAACCTCTAATGTAGACATCGCCTTAGGGGGTACTTATTTGTTATTGCCCTTTAGGTTATGTCTACATTGCAGTTAGACACCCGTGGCTGGCCCATGCCAACTGAGTTGGGCTAAAGGGCTGTTTAATTGCAGTCTAGATGTTTGGGCCAGGGCTGCAGCCCAAGCTTTGGGACCCTCCCATCTTGGCAGACATAGTAGTCTCCTCCCCCCATACCTCAATTCCACTAGCTGGGGCACTGAGGAGAGGGTGCAGATCCTTGACTTTCTCCACTCAGGCCTCATGCACCTGCACAATCCAGGGGAGGTAGCAGCCTTGGGGAGCCTGCTGTGCCCCACGCACATAAGTGGCAATGCGGGTAGGCTGCACAAGGAAGTGGGGCTGACCGTTATTTCACTGCATGGCTTTATAAAGTACAGGTACAATTTTGTCTTTAGAAAATTAAAGTGGTTTGTGGCAGAGAACTAACTGTAGCAGATCACTTCTCGTGAATGGAAGCAGAGAGGGTGGGGAAGTGAGCTTTACAGGAGAGGGGGTTGACATCAGGACAGATTTTAGGCACTTTTTATATCAATCTCTTCTCACGATAATGCTTGACGTGGGCAATGGAACCTCTTGACTATAGGGCAAGCATTTCTTCCTTAGGAGTTTTGTCTTGCATGTTGCATATACTTACATTGGCTGTACTTTCTCTGGCAGCACAGTTTGAATTCTGAACCTGTCTAAACAGAAGTTGCTCATATGCTGCTGTGTTTTGTTTTGCTTTTTCTGCTTTTCCTGTTATTCTTTTTTAACATCACTTAGTCTTTTTTTTTTTTTTTTTTTTAATCATCTGGACATGCTGCACAGTGTGTGGAGTTTGATTGTCACATAAAAGGTCTCCTACTGGGACCATCAGACCATTCCTATTATATATATAAACTGATCCTAAAATAAGGAAAAGAACTCAACAAGTTTTAATAATTTAAACAAACTCGGAATGAATTCCAGTGTGCCAATACAAATAACACTTCAATTACCCTTTCCCCCCCAAACAGTAATTTGGTGATCAGTGTATTTAGTAAACAAAACTCTCTTTTATTGACATAACAGGAAAGTTACAACAGTGGACAATTCTGTTGTTGTCCGGGGCTGGTGCACACCCTCACCACAAATGCATCTTGAGTTTCCTGAAAGTTTCTTTTAAGTAGTTACAAGGGAGAACTTTTTTTTTCTGTAGTTCAGAAAAATGAATCACTTATTAAAGCTTCTTTTTAAGCAAAACAATGGAACAAACCTCTGTTTGTTGTATGAACTGCCAAAAGCTCAAAGGACACACTCCGGGCTTTTTTTAGAGCAGGAAGTTTTGTTGTTGGAAACTAGCATGCCCTGGTCTTGCATTATGTAACCACTGTCTTGTCCTTGTCTCTTTATTTGCCTCATCAAACTGGCACAGGCAAATTCTCCTGCACTTTGGGGGCTTTTTTCAGTCCTGAATGTACTCCCACTTAATCTCCATCTGGATCAAACTAGGTTCACAGTAAACAAACTCTTTGAGTTTGGTGCTCTAATAATTCCTGTGATTACACAGGTCAGGGCCTAATGCTAGAATGCTGAATTTGTGAATTACCTTCTGTTTTCCACTGCCTGTTTGAAATTGGAGTGCTACATGTTACAAACAGCCTTGAAGAGTTTTCAGGTGCAAATAATTTATTTCAAAAACTCCTTTACGCGTTCACAGGATTATGCTGCTTCCCTGGAGCTTAGTTATATGGTTAGTGACAAGCTAGTAAGGATTGATTAAATCACTGGTGAAGTTAATTTGCCATGATCAAAATTTATTTTGCTTATTTTGACTGTACTGTTTTTAGAGATAAGGGTGATCCAGCTTTCTAAATCAAGCATCAAAATCGGTGTAATTTTTATGAAATCCTTTTCCTGAGTGCATGAGTGGAAATAAATTCAGCAGTCAAAAAGAGTCTCTCCTGCTTTCTCTACATTGCATACAAAAATAATTTTACTTCATGTCTTTTTTTTTAAAAAACCATAGTGGTACTATAGGATTTTAGTTTGGTCCAATTTCCTTTTCAAGGTATCATAAGATAGTTCATGTTTCCTTATATGGCAGTCACAAAACTCAAAGTATTACTTTAAAAAAAAATCAACTAGCTTTAATATCAGACACTATATAATGATAGCTTTTTGTTTCAGTTGTGTTCCTTTCCTTTAACTATTTAGTGCAGTCATGTTTGTGTACCTTCAATACTTTGGTGATTTTCAGATAGTTTTTAAAGCTCAGTTATGTATTTTGACTTTGTTAAATAACCAAATTCTTTTTTTTTCTTTTCTTAGAACTGAGAAACTGAAAATGGACATCACTCAAATCAGTATGCCAAATACTCCACTCATTAATGGTATCATCAGGGCTGACCTCAAGACACACAAACCTCGGGTGATGTCCAAAAGTGGTCACAGCAATGTGAGGATTGACAAAGTAGATGGCATATACCTGCTTTACCTTCAAGATTTGTGGACCACGGTTATAGACATGAAGTGGAGATACAAACTTACACTGTTTGCTGCTACATTTGTGATGACCTGGTTCCTCTTTGGAGTTATCTATTATGCCATTGCATTTCTTCATGGAGATTTAGACAGGGATCATTCTGCCCCCAAACATATGCCGTGTGTCAAGGAAGTAAACTCACTAACTGGGGCATTTCTCTTTTCTTTGGAGTCACAGACAACTATTGGTTATGGCTTCCGTTTCATCACAGAAGAGTGCCCTCATGCCATATTCCTCCTGGTCACTCAGCTGGTCATCACTACCTTGATTGAGATCTTTATCACTGGTACCTTCTTGGCCAAAATTGCAAGACCCAAAAAACGGGCTGAGACTATTAAATTCAGTCACTGTGCTGTAATTGCCAAACACAACGGAGAGCTTTGTCTTGTGATCAGAGTGGCAAATATGAGGAAGAGCCTTCTGATTCAGTGTCAGCTATCTGGGAAACTTCTTCAAACCTATGAAACCAAAGAAGGGGAGAGGATCCTTCTCAACCAAGCAAGTGTCAAGTTCCATGTTGACTCCTCTTCAGAAAGTCCTTTTCTGATACTACCTTTAACCTTTTACCATATATTGGATGAGAGTAGCCCTTTAAGAGATCTCACACCCCAAAACCTAAAAGAAAAGGATTTTGAACTAGTTGTCCTCTTGAATGCCACAGTAGAATCCACTAGTGCTGTCTGTCAAAGCAGAACTTCCTATATCCCGGAGGAGATCCACTGGGGTTATGAGTTTGTGCCTGTGGTTTCTGTCTCTCAAAATGGAAAATATGTTGCTGATTTTAGTCAGTTTGAGCAAATCAGAAGAAGTGCGGACTCTACCTTTTATAGTATGGACTCTGAAAAACAGAAACTAGAAGAGAGATACAGACAGGAAGACCAAAGAGAGAGAGGACTGAGAACAATGTTTTTACAGCAAAGCAATGTTTGATTGTGTGAGCAAACTTTAACATCTATAACGCCTATTTACAAACTGAAACAAAAGCATACATTATATATGGTATGGCTCTTAAGAAAATGAAGCAGACTTCTTAAGCAAGTTGCCCTGGTAAAGAGTAAATCTATCCTTTTGTTAAGTCACATTGTTAATCAAGTTTTTTTTAATTAGGTTGGATTTCTTTGTTTATCATAATGACTAAATAGAGTTGGATTTATTTTAAGACTCTTCCTTGTTCCAGCTGTCAGATCATAAATACTATTTTCCATTTTGTAAGTGGACTTTGATGATCTGAGGAGATTTCTGTCACATAATTATTTGCCATGGTTTAATTATAAAAGTGAGATCCCACAGTTAGCATACAATGCTTCCAGAAGGAAATAGCTCTTTTAAAATGTTTATTCTCATAGCAGATATTTCTTTCAGTGGCCCTTATATTGCTAAAAATTAGTTAATGTGAGAGAAATTTGGTTCAATCAATGCAAATCTCCTATCGTTGGTAAATGTATTATTTTATCTTGAATGAAAAAAAATGACTTGCACAGTAGTAGCTCTACTGGGCTTTGTTAAAGAGTGTTCTTTGCTTCAATAGGGATCAATAGTTCTTTAAGCACTAATTTGTTTTTTTTCCCACGTTAATGTGTGGCTTGCATATAATATATAGGGAGGTTAGCAGAGGGCTGTTAATGCAGAATCAAACAGTAGTTAACGAAGGTAAACTAGCTTTGCCAGGATTTTTGTTTTCATAAAGTGTAAATCACTTCTACTAACTATACATTTCATTGCTTGCTTTGCCATGGGCCATAGTTCATTTTTGTTAAAAGAAAGCTTGATGACATCTGTAGCCAATATTTACTCTCTCTGGACAAACATCCCTTTGATCCATTTTGGTTTTGGTCTATTAAACCATTCCATTAATAAAGGAATTTAATTGGAGCAATTGCTGATTTCTTTGTGGTGCAGCAAAAGGGTGTGGTGGTTAGGAGCTAAATGTGTGGCACATTCATTTACATACAACAAAAGCAAAGATTACAGTAAATCACATTAAATAGTCAGGGAATGGAGAGAAAGTTGTGGAGCCATGATGGATTGGGAATGTACTTGCTGTGGGTGAACAGCTGTTGATGTAATTATAGAAATAATTTTCCTCTCAGCTGCAGGTGTGCTTTTGCTGGTGGAAGTGAGGAACGCCAGCAGCCCTGATCCTGCAAAACTGATACACTGAAAAGTCCTGTTGATTTGAATGTAAGCTTTGGTTGTTCCACGTATGCAGGATGGGCCTACAGCTGGGTTCTGCCATTAAGCTAAAGCAGGGGTGTCAAACATGCTTGCCTGTGCGCCAGATGCGGCCCACGAACCTCTTCCATCTGGCCCATGACTGTGCGCTGCAGGACCACACTCTCTCCCTAAACAGAGAGAGCGAAAGAGAGAGATCACAGAGCGCAGTCTCGCATACACAGTGCTCCGCAATGCCACGAGAGTGCCCTAGTATTTCGATTTATGGTATGTACGGCCCACTTGAAGTACATTTAAGTCAAATCTGGCCTGTCATAGCAATGAGTTTGACACCCCTCAAGGCATTCTGCAGCACTGTCTATTCCAGCCTACTCTGGATGGCCTTTTCCTTGTGAGGGAAATTATCATTATATGCAAAAGAAAACCCTTCAGAAGAAACAAAGCATTCCAAAAATGATCCTCCAAAAATTGCCAATCAAGAGAGTCTTAGGTTTTAAATAAACAAAAATCCTACCACATAAATATGGCAAAGCTTTGGCAAAATGAGGCCAGTCTGCATCAGAAAATGAAGCATTGTAGAATCTCTTTACTTAGCCTAGAAACAAATTCTCATTATGCAATGATCTACGGGTTTTCCACCCTTCCTTCATGCAAGCCTATAACTCCTAAAACTTGGAAGTCATGGAAAGGAGAATAGGCTTCTATGCAATGTGGTCATTGTAAACAGAAATAGCAGTTTCAGATAAAATGACAACAAATTAAAACATTAGTAATGAACAGATAACCACGTCTCGCTCTTAGATCATAAAGACAGCTCCACAGCTGTGCTGATTTACACCAGATGAGAATTTGGCAATAGGGAGAAGTAGAAAGTAAAATGCATCATTATCACATAGTCTGTAAAGAAAAGCTTTATGCATGAAAGATTTCTGACAGGAGCTGACCATGCTTCATTTCTACTGACTACCTTTTCTTAATTTTTCAGAGCTTAATCTTATAAGGTACTTAGCTCCCTCAGTTTATTGGGAACTATGGGTATTAGCACTTAACAATATCAAGTCCAATGTAACATGAAGGCCTCATTAAAATTCTTGTTTAAAAATGGACTATAATGTATGTTTATCAATATTGATAATTAATGTACTTTACATACAGCACTCTGGTACTAACTTGTGTGTTCTCCATGTCTACTGAAGATAGGATAAGAAGTAATGAATTTCATTTGCAGCAATTAGACTTAGATTAGATATCAGGAAAAACCTTTTGAACTGTAAAGGTAGTTAACATGCAGAATGGGCTTCTAAGGGAGGTTGTGGAGTCCCCTTCATTAGAGGTTTTTAAGAAGATGTTTGATGACCACTTGTCAAGGATGATCTAGGTTTATTTGGTCTTGCCACAGTTCAGGGGCCTGGACTTGATGGCTTCTTGAGTTCCCTGCCAGCCCTATGATTTTATACCAAGAAAAATGTTAGTTCACTTGCACATGATCAGAACTAGAGCTGTGCCCAAACTGTGAAGTATATTATCTAGCTGACCTTCAAGTCACTAGGCTATCTGGAGGCATCACTGGCTACAATGCTGTGGCCTGTGTTACACAGGAGTTCAGACTAGATTCACAGAAGTCCAGTCTGTCTTTTAATTTTCTAAATCCACATGCTTCAAATAATATAACAAAGTTAGCCCTCTTTCCTTCTCCTCATAAATTATCTGGGAGCAGACTTTGATTTGGAAAATGTGTTAATGATTTGAATCTGTACAACACATAACAAATATGAAGAAATTTCTGCCTCTATGTAGTTTATGAATTATTTTCTCATTGTCTTCAACTCTTCGTTACTAGTTTTTCTTGTTGTTAAGTGACTAAAATCATACATGGGCTACCTTCCAATACTTCCCTGGATATCTTAGAAACAGGAAGAAAGAAATCAAAGAGATTTCAAGACGGCCTTGAACTCTTATGAGGGGGTCCAAAAAGTACTTAAGTGCCTAAACTGCAGACAGTGTAGACGTGGCTTAGCCCTAAGTTGACTTTGAGGGTCCCCAGGGCTCCCCCACTGACCTCCCTCCCAGAGTGCCTGGCAGAGCCAGAGCTTGGCGTGCCTACCCACAGGGCAGGACAGAGCCCTGCCCACCCCACTCCTGTACCCTGCCCCTGTCCCGGTCCTGCTCAGCCCCCATGTACTTTGGTACAATGGGGAAAATGCTGAGCTTCCTGGCACTTTTAAAGGGGTGCCACCATGCACCACTCCCAGGTCCACCTAGCCCCTACAAGTCTACTTAGACATCCAGTGTGGACACTCTAAGTTGATTTGGCAAGGTCAACTTTAAGTCGACCTAAATTTACAGTGTGGACATGCTAAGTCGACTTACTTGAACAAGTGTAGACATAGCCGTAGTGATTTATCTAGAGTGGAAGAGTCATTGGGCTACAGAGAAAGAACAAGAGAGAGAATGACGCAGTAGCCTGATATTTAGGTCACACTTCTTGGACATGGGTGAATCAGGAGTTAATCTCTGTGCTCTAATCATTCTTTTGTTACATAGCCACCATGGAACAGTTTCAACAGAAGATGCTGAAGGAGCCCCACAACAGACTAGCCCCTATTTCAGGGGTTAGAGCACTCTCCTGAGGAGTGGAAGATCCCTCTTCATTTTGATTCCCCTCCTCTGGAAGAAAGGGAGGAATTGAACCTAGATCTACCACATCTGAAGTGAGTGCTCTAACCACTGACTTAAAAGTCATATGGTGAGTGTGGCCTCAGCAACTCCTCCTCCTCCAGCCATTTTGTGTGGAGGCAGATACCTAACTCATTCCCACAAGAAATGCCTGATTCCACAGTGTGGGTTCCTGTTTGTGAATTGCTAAGTAGAGTGAGATGCTTTGCTACAGTCCAGAATCTAGGGCTATGTCTACACTTGAAAAGTTAAGTCGACTTTATAAAGTCGACTTAATAAGGTTGACTTTAAGTCGACTTAAAGTGGACCTTATTAAGTCGATTTAACAGAAATGGACTTAACTTTTCAAGTGTAGACGTGGCCCCTTTTTGACCTTATTAAGTCAACTTAATGTTTTAAGTCGACTTAAAAAGGTCCACCTAGGCACTACTCCACGTCTCCACTGGCTTAAGTCAACTTAATAAAGTCGACTTAAGCGCTAGTTTGAATTAAAATGAGGTGTTATTAATTCGAACTAACTTTTCCTTAATTCGACTTAAGGAGCAGCTTAAGTCGATTTACGGAAATCCCAGTGTATACATAGAGTAAATTAAGTTGACTTAATTTGTAAGTGTAGATGCAACCTACGTGTCTCTTTCTGAGTGGGGGGCTGGGCTTACAACACACGCTGGTTGGTGTCTCCCATTGTCTAACTGAGGTCGCTTCCTGCCTACCATGCTGGCTTTTGTAGATCCCACTGACTCTTTCCATTCATTGTATAGGGAGCGTAGGTACCCTATACCCTATAGGGTATAGCTATACCCTATAGCTTTATTGTGCCTGTGATTTTTTCTAGGCACCTCAAAGTTAGTCATCATGATATTCAGTTTTGCAAAGCCTAACTCCTTTGGTGGATCTTGTATATCACTGTGTAAATGCATTTACACAAATAGATTTGAGTGAATAACTTTCTGTGATAGACTGATCTCAATACAACACAAATACGACTGTGCATAGATTGAGTACGATCCATAGTGTAAAGCAGCACAAAAGAAGGTATTGTGTGGACAGCAGAACTCGCCTATTTGCTATTAATTTCTGCCTACCTGGACTGTAACCCTTTACCCATCAAATGTATGTAAGTTATAACGGAACATTAGGCTCTTAATATGCTGGGCCAATCATCAGTGCATAGTCTGCGAAAATATTGTATTACTGGTTCAGGATCTTCTTAATGCAGCAGATTTCTGCTGAACATCCTGTACCTAACTCCACAAGCACAGCAACTGTCTTTTGTATATATTGTGCAAAACAATGATAAACTTTCTGATGATTAGAGCACATCTCACCAAATTACACAAGCTGTACTGAATTCATTCACTTTTTTAAATTACCTTCCTTGATTATCATCGTGAGCAAGATGTAATATGATGTCTGACACCATTAAAATTGATAGGTGCAAAGGGCTATATGTAGTTGTAGGTATCTGCTAGAAGTTTGGATCAAACAAACCAACCTCAAATGAATGTTTTCATAAATAAGATTTTGTACTCCATTAAAACTGGTGTCCTCCAGTGGAGAATTAGACTTGCAGCTTTAAAGAAGCTTGAATATTTTCAATATTTGTGACTAGCTTTTCTACTACAAATCGTTGGCTCTCCATTGCTCCATTCCAAAGTTTTATCTCCTATACTGTCAGAGGCGGATTACTGCATGGGCCTGTGGGGTCCATGCCAAGGGCGCTGCAGCCCATGGCATCTGGACCGCAGCCCCTCCGGAGCTGTCCCCAGCAGCACAGACTAGTAGGCCACCTCCAGCCCCCTGCAGCAACATCAACTATGGCCCCCCACAACCTGCTTCAGCAGTGCCAGGCCATGGACCCACTCATCCCCACCCACCCGCAGGGAGTGCCGGCTGGGACTCCAGAGCCCCTGCCCCCCAGCACTGCTGGGCCAGGCGCCTCACCCTACAGGCAGGGTGCCACTGCAATGGGGGGGGCACAAGGGTGGGCAGCCCCAGGCCTTGATCCAGTCCTGTATACTGTTCATGTTAATGCTCTAATTGTTTGATTTCAAATAGGGTCTCGGTTCACTTACTTCCCTTGAATCATTGAGAAGAGTAAAATTTCACTTAACAGCTGTGGTCAAACAAAATTTTGAAGTTAGGAAATCGTTGCTCATCTTTTAATCAAATAAACTGTAAAATTGCCTGTGAAAATGTACCCATTACACTGCTCCAAATTAAGAAATGACTCAATAATATGAAAATTCAAAAACTGGACTAAAGCCTCAAGAAAAGGGATCACTATTTTCACAGAAATCACTAAAAATGCTCCATGAACATTGCATTAAGTAGGACATTGCATTAAGTAGAACATTGCATGAAGTAGGACATTGCATTATGTTATCCTACTCTAGGACAACTCTTGGAAAGAATAATACGTATTATGGTAATGGTTTAACCTAAGCAATGAAGGATGTTTGTTGTGTTTCATGAAGATATAGTTGTTTAGCATGAGACTGCAGACAACTGCCTTCATCTTGAGAAAACTGAAACGAGCAATATTCCCTGGCCTTAGTTTGCCTCAAGACCAATACTCTTTGGCTAAGATCACTTATTAAATTCTCAGTGTGTGCCTATTAGGCTTTTGACTAAGAACAGACCTAAAAATAGTTTCAAATGAGATCCCTATGCTTTTTTCCTCTGATCTTTTCTGTGAATTCATTTGGCCTGATTTACTGTTTATAGAATGTTCTGTGGCTCAAAATAGTGGGGAATAACTTGTGGTATTTCTGAAGGGTGAGAAGCTATGCAAATAACTCCAGACACCAGACCCCAGTACACACTGTGCCATCTTTTACTTGCCAAATAATAATGCAAATTCTTAACAAAATACAGAGTGGAAGAGGAGAAGGAGAAAAAAGCCTTCTTGCTTTGAGAAGTGGTAAGGGCGTGAAGATCTTGAAGACATTATGGCTGCGTCTACACTTGTAAATTAAGTTGACTTAAGCAGGCTTAAGTCGATTTAATTTACCCTGCGTCTACACTACAGTTTCCTTAAGTCGACTTAAGCAGCTTGCTTAAGTCGACTTAAGGAAAATAAAGTCGACAATGAAAATTAAGTTGACTTTATTAAACCTACTTTTAATTCGACTTAGGGCTTAAGTCGACTCCCTAGAGACAGTATTTAAAAAGTTCCAGAGGGGTAGCCATGTCAGTCTAGTTGAGCAAAACAAACAAGGGCTATGTCTACACTTGAAAAGTTAGGTCGACTTTATTAAGTTGACTTAAGGTTGATTTTAAGTCGACTTAATGTCAACCTTATTAAGTCGACTTAACAAAAGTTGACTTAACTTTTCAAGTGTAGACATAGCCCCTTTTCGACCTTATTAAGTCGACTTAACACTTTAAATCGACTTAGTAAAGTGGATTTAGGCGCTAATCCTAATCCACACTGGCTTAAGTCGATCTAATAAGGTCGACTTAAGCGTTAAATCGACCTAAATTGAGGTGTTATTAAGTCGACTTAACTTTTCCTTAAGTCAATTTAAGAAAATGCTTAAATCAACTTAAGGAAAGCCCAGTGTGGATGTGGAGTAGTTTAGGTTGATTTAAGCCTCCTTAAGTCGACCTAACTTGTAAGTGTAGACGCAACCAAGGAGTCTTGTGGCACTTTTAAAGACTAACAAATTTATTTATTGCATGAGTTTTTGTGGACACAATCCCGCTTCGTCAGATGTTTGAAGATGGAGAACTTACAAAATGGGAGGAAAATAAACACAGCAAGTGGAAGTCATAGGATCAGGTCTGACTATTTCAGCAAATCAAAGCAGTTGTTTAGATTCAAACAGTGTCAGTGTGGAAAAACATATTCGAAGGAGGGGAGGTAGAGAGAGGGGGCAAAATTACCTTTTGGAATAAGAAAGCCAACTGATGTTTCTGTTCAAGCCCAAGGTAATGGTATCAAATTCGCATATGAATTTTAACTCTGTAGTTTCTCTTTGAAGCTTTGATTTGTAATTAACTGGCTTAAGGACAGCACATCATCAGGGATCTACAGCCTATTCTACAAGATGATCCCTCACTCTCTTAAGCCTTGGGTGGCAGACCTCGCCTCACTTACATATAGCCCCCCCCCCCAATTTTAAGCAGATACTCACCAGCAACTACCGACCAAACAACAGAACCATTATGGCAGGCACACATCCCTGCAACAAATGTTGTCGCCAACTTGCCCACATACCTGCACAAATGACATCATAATAGGACCTAATCAAACCAGCTATTCATCAAGGGCTCATTTGCCTGCTCACCCACCAATGTGATTTATGCCATCATGTGCCAACAATGTCCCTCTGCCTTATACATTGGACAAACCGGACAGTCTCTGCGCAAAAGAATAAATGGACACAGATCTGCCGTCAGAAAACACAACTCTAGGAAACCAATAGGGGAACACTTCAGTCTCCCTGCTCACTCCACGAATGATATGTTAATTGCTGTCCGTAAGCAGGTTAATTACAAATCAAAGCTTCAAAGAGAAACTCTAGTCAGTTCCCTACAATGTCACCCACAGTTAACCTGGTGGAAGCACTCCTGGTAAGGATGTACACCACCTAAAGAGGGGGGCATAGTGTGGACAGACGCTACTGCAGTAATTACTAACTTCATTTGACTTTATTGTGTAGTGTAGACCAGGCCTCAGGTCTTGAGTGAGTTTGAATGTTTAACTGGAATTTGAATTCAGGGCTTTTCAGTGCTAATATTTAGCAGATGAGCAAATGAGAGATGCTAGAGTCTGGTGGTTGCTAGCACTGAACTGCAAGTTATATTTTCGAGCCTGATCATCTGGTTTCAGCAGCCAGTTGTCCAATTATCTGCCTGATCCCTGAATACTGTTGCTATTTAATAACAATGCCTACTTCTTCTACAACACTTTGCATCAGGAGGTCTCAAAACAGTTATTAATGGGGTCAGTAGCATCACCCCCACTTTTACAGAAGGGGAAACTGAGGCACAGAGAGGCAATGTGACTTGCCTAAGGTCACCAAATAGGACAGCAGCAGAACTGGGAATTAGAACCCAAGTTTCTAACTCCCAGTCCAGTGCTCTGTCTCATAAGCCATGATAGCTTTGTGACATTGTTACTACTATCTGTACTCCACACAGTGGCATCTGCTCTATCAGTATAGCTGAGTATTTCTAACCTAAGTCCTCATAAGCAGGACCAGGTCTTTAGCAAATATTTATTTTGTTTTGCATAATTTCTATCACCACCATTTTTTGGTCTCCATTTAACTTCTCTTTGTGATCCAGGATTGCCATTACTGCCTACCAGCCTACCCGCTCTGTTTCACTCTCTCTTGCCACTCTTCTTCCACATGTGCCTGCTCAGCCCCAATCCCTGACCTCCCTCTCACATGGACAAAACAGCACAACGGCACACAGGAGAAAAGGTGCTTTTCCCCCACATCCTACAAACACTTCAGGGTGAAGGTAGCTGCCCACTGGGGCTCACTGGAAAATTCTTCCATTAAAAGACTGATCAGGAATGTGGCTTGCTGACATTCTCTAATGCATATTTATTCTGAACCCATCATGGGTCTTCCAAGGTGAAACTACATAATGTGATTTTGGGATTCATACCAAATGATTTTAAAGTTCAGTTTTGGGAAAGCTTCATATTTCACTGGGCTCTAGGTGCATTTCTGTATCAGGTAAAATTATAGTAACTGCTTTAGTCACTCATGCCTTCTTAGGCCCATGGATGTAAATCTCCAGAAATATTTTATAACAACGAGTTCTATGAATAAAAGGTATCAACTGGGAGTTAAAAACACATTTTCTCTCTCTTTCTCACTCTCAGTTTCTTTTCAGCCCTGACTTCTACTTAAGAACTTATTTTGGGAACTTATGTTCATGGACAGGCTTAAAGAATAATAAAGTGATACAGTGCAAAAATGCATTGGCCTATAACGATGTCTTTTCCAATGTAGCAGGATTGAAAATAGCCTTAATTTTAGTGTAGCTACTGGTGAGCGATGTGATGGTGATGGGACAGCACATTAGAAGTAACTATAATGCAAGCAAATGGATGATCTAACTAGTAAATGGAAATATTCTAAATGTACATTGACCAGCTCTTGATCTGACCCTGAGATACAGAAATAGAATCTCTAACTACTGGCTATTCCATTTCCACTCCCACTCCTGCAGAGGCGTCGTTGTCGTCAGGCTGGCAGGGCGCCAGCCCCGGGTAGAAAATCCTGAGCCCTGAATCTATTTTCCCCAGCAGGCACATGCGCACCCAGACGGAACGCTGCGTTCCACCCAGGGGCCCCAGCGAAGTCGCAGACTCCTGCTGCGGCCAGGCTGGGGAGAGTCAAATCTCCCGCCCTGAGCATGCTCAGACAGAGCGTGCTCAGCGTGGGAGCGGCCTGGCCCAGAAGCGGCTCTGCCGTCCATCCCTGCAGCTCCGAGCCTCCGGCCAGGTAAGGGGGCTGGGAAGGGGCTGGAGGAAGGCCTGGAGAGGGGTGGAGGGGACAAGGAGACTGGCTGGGTCAGAGGCCTGGAGAGGGGTGGAGGGGACATGGGGACAAGGAGACTGGTGGGGGTTGGGGTGGGGTGGAGGGGATTATGGATGGCTGGAGGGGGACTAGGTGGGGGGCTGGGCAGGGATGGAGGAGGTTGGGGGATGAGTGGGGGCTAGGGCCGGAGGGGCCTGGGGAGGTGTGGAGAGGGTTTGGGGGCTGAAGGGGGGTGGAGTGAAGATGGGGGAAGCTGGGGAGTTAGGAGGGCTGGAGTGGGGGTTTGGGGGCAGGGGTGGGCTGGGGCCACAGCCCTGGATCTTTTGGCTATCCAGCAACGCCCCTGCACTCCTGTATTGGCCAGTGCTGCAGCTCTATATCCAACCAACATGATGATCTCTACCAGAGGTATCAAACTCATTGCTATGACAGGCCAGATTTGACTTAAATGTACTTCAAGTGGGCCGTACATACCATAAATCAAAATAGTATGGCACTCTCAGGGCATTGCAAGGTGCTGTGTATGTGAAACTGCGCTGCATGAGACCACTCTCTCTCTCTCTGTTAGGGAGAGAGTGTGGTCTCATGGGGTATGTCTACACTGGAGCCTTGGGTCGACTTAAGGAAGATTAAGTTGACCTACAGACTCCTGAGTCCACATTGGGCTTTTATTAAGTCGACTTAAGCGCTTCCTTAAGTCGACTTAATAACACCAACTCTTACGGTCAACTTAGTGCTTAAGTCGATCTTATTAAGTCGACTTAAGCCAGTGTAGATAGGGGAAGCCCTTAAGTTGACCTAATTGGCCTCCAGGCCCCCTCCCACCTACTCACAATGCACCACTCCTCCGTCGACCTAGTACCTGCCAGTGTGGACACAGGCAGTCGACAGGAGTTTTCAGTGTGGACTCTCTTAAATTGACTTAACACGGTTGACCTTAAGTCGACTTAAATTCGACCTTGTTAGGGCAACTTAACACAGCCTCCAGTGTAGACGTACCCATGGAGCGCAATCTTGCATCCCCAGTGCTCCATGATGTTGTGAGACCTGACACTCTGCGGCATTGCAGAGTGCTGGGTATGCGAGACCACACTCTCTCTGGGTGCGTCTACACTTGTGAATTAAGTCGACTTAAGCCTTCTTCAGTCGACTGAATTTACTCTCTGTCTACACTACACTTTCCTTAAGTCAACTTAAGCAGCTGCTTAAGTCGACTTAAGTTAAAATTAAGTCGACTTTACTAAACCTCATTTTAAGTCAACTTTGCTGGCTAAGTCGACTTTAGAAAGTCGACTTAGCCAGTGTAGATGTGGAGTAGCCCTAAGTCGACGTAGGGGGCTCCAGGGCTTCCCCACTGCCCTCCCTGCCCTTCCTGGCTATACCCTGCCAGGGTCCCCTGTCCCCAAGGTACAATGGGGCAAAGGCCGAGCCCCCTGACACTTGGCAAGGGGTGCCCCCCCTGTCACCGTGGACCTGTCCCGGGTCCACCTAGCACCTAGAAGTCGACCTAGGCATCCAGTGTGGACGCTCTAGGTCAATTTGGCAGGGTCCCCTTTAAGTCGACTTAAATTTTGAGTGTGGACATGCTAAGTCGACTTAACAAAGTCGACTTAGCTAAGTCGACTTAAGTTCACAAGTGTAGACATAGCCTCTGTTAGGGAGAGTGTGTGGTCCTGTGGAGTGCAGTCATAGGCTTGATGGAAGAGATTCTTGGGCAGCATGTTTTACACTCCTGATCTATACCATGAATTGAATACAACTCTTGGCAAACCACTCTTATGGCATGATCCAAAACTCACTGAAGTCAAAAGAAGCTTCTGCATAGATTTCCAAGGGCTTTGGATAATAATGCCTTTAGAGATCATGAGTCAACTACATTACTAGACTAAGTGAATTCAACTCCACTGATGTCAATTGAATTGTGTCTGTTTATGCCAACAGTGAATCTGGCCCAGAAACTTTGTTCTATAGGCATGGGAGAGTGCATCATACATTTCAATAGCTTATGCGGTAATTAAATTTTCATGGCTTTCAGCACATAGACATTCTGTGCCCATTTACACTTTTGTTTTCTTCAATCATTTTTAAAAGTGTTCTTGTGTTTCAGTGCATTGTTGAAACATTAACCCTTTGCAAATATATTACTTTTGTTCTAATGCTTGGGAATAACAGTCTGTCTGTCCCACACTGAAATATAAAAAAGTTGAAGGCATGATTATGCTTTTCATGGTTTTCATTTAGTGGACTGTTAAGTGAGGAAACAGAAAATCATGTGACTTGTAAAAGTTCAGAGAGGCTATATGGGACTATAGTAGAGCTAGAAAATGTAGCAGAAATGTAGAGTTGTTTGAACACTGACCTTTCCAGTACAGGGTTCCATTCCGTGTGCACACAGGGTTAGATTCCCAAAAGGACTTAGGCACCTAATTGCTATAGTCAGGGACAGCCTTCGGGAAAATAGTGCTGTGAATGAAGTTGTATTTTGGTTCCTTTGGTCTCCGCTGCCTCCCAGGTTTCCCCACCCATTCCCTCATTGCCGTGGTCCCTGCTGCATCCCTGGGCTCCCCTTCCCCACCCACCCCCTCACTGCCCCATTCCCCACCCCCATTGCTCTTTGCTACCTTCCATGGGCTTGCACACCAGGCCCACCCAGCTCTTGCCTCCAGCACTCACCCATTAGGGCTGGCCCTGCCCTGCAGTGGCACAGCTGGATGTCACCATGATAAGCACAACAGGAAACCCTTTGACTCCCCCAGTCAGTGCTGTGAGGAACCCCTGCCCTGGTCACTGAGCAGTATGGCCACAGCAATGTAACAGGTGGTCTTCTGCACTGTGAAAGGGTGAGCAGGCATGGGGGCAGAGTCCTACCTCTCCTGCACCTCCCAATCTCTCCTGCTCAGCACGTGTCCAGCTTCTCCACCACAGCCCCATGGCTGCAACACAACAAATCCCACAATGGGTCAGCAGCCCAAGGGGTAGTGCAGGGACAGGAGGGACCAACTGACTGTGGTGCAGAGGCGGCTTTTGGGGTAGGCGAGGCAGGCGGCTGCCTAGGGCCCCAAGCAATAAGGGGCCTGTCAGGGTCAGTCTGCTTCCATAACAGGGGTCAGCAACCCCCGGCACGCAACCCTCGCCATGCCAATCCTGAGTGGCAGCAGCACCGCTCAGGCTCCCCCTGCTGGCCCCGCCCTCCAGCGTGGCCTGAGGGCTGGGGGCCACAAGAGCCGCCTACCGCAGCTCCAGGCCTATGTTCCCTCTAAGCTGTGTGGGTGCGCGGCCGCATAGTGGCCGTCGCATGCCCCGCACAGCCCGGCAGCCCTCGCCGCTCCCTCCAGACCCCCGGGGCTGTGGCTTTGCCGTGGCAGACCTGGCCAGCGCCCGGGCTATGGGCTGGCCCTCCCCGCCCCCAGGGCGAAGCAGGCAGGCTCAGGGCCGGGACAGGTGCGCGGCCCTGCCTGCCTGCCCCATACGGCCAGGGCAGCGGAGTGGCCGTGGCTGGGCAGGGATCGGCCTCCGGAGCTGGGGTCTGCTCAGCCCCGCTGGCAGCCTCCCGGAGCCCCAGTTGGGTCCCCCCAGCCAGCGGCCTCGGCTTTTCTTTCTTTCTTTCTTTCTTTCTTTCTTTCTTTCTTTCTTTCTTTTCTCTTCCTCCTTTTTTCTTTCTTTCTCTTCTTTCCTTGTCTTCCTTTTTCTTTCCTTCTTTCTCTTCCTTCTTTTTTTATTTCTTTCTCTTCTTTCCTTCCTCTTCCTTCCTTCCTTCCTCCCTCCTTCTTTTTTTATTTCTTTCTCTTCTTTCCTTCCTCTTCCTTCCTTCCTTCCTCCCTCCTTCTTTCTCTTCCTTCTTTTTTCTTTCTTTCTCTTCTTTCCTTGTCTTCCTTTTTCTTTCATAGAATCATAGAATCATAGGGTTGGAAGGGACCTCATGAGGTCATCTAGTCCAACCCCCTGCTAAAAAGCAGGACCACTCCCCCTAAATCACCCCAGCCAGGGTTTTGTCTAACCGAGCCTTAAAAATCTCCAAAGATGGAGATTCTACCACCTCCCTAGATAGCCCATTCCAATGCTTCACCACCCTCCTAGTGAAAAAGTTTTTCCTAATATCCAACCTTGACCTCCCCAGCTGTAATTTGAAACATTGCTCCTTGTTCTGTCCTCTGTTACCCTCGAGAACAGCCTAGCTCCCTCCTCTTTGGAGCAACCCTTCAAGTAGTTGAAGGTTGCTATCAAATCTCCCCTCAGTCTTCTCTTCTGTAGACTAAATAAGCCTAGTTCCTTCAGTCTCTCCTCATAAGTCATGTGCCCCAGCCCCCTAATCATTTTTGTTGACCTCCACTGGACTCTTTCTAATTTGTCCACATCCTTTCTGTAGTGGGAAGCCCAAAACTGGACACAGTATTCCAGATGCGGCCTGACTAGTGTCGAATAGAGGGGAATTATCACATCCCTCGATCTGCTGGCAATACTCCTACTGATGCAGCCTAATATGCCATTGGCCTTTTTGGCAACAAGGGCACACTGTTGGCTCATATTCATCTTCCCATCCACCATAACCCCCCAGCGCTGCTACTTAGCCAATTGGTCCCCAGCCTGTAGCAGTGCATGGGATTTTTCCGTCCTAAGTGCAGGACTTTGCATTTGTCTTTGTTGAACCTCATGAGGTTTCTTTCGGCCCAGTGTTCCAATTTGTCCAAGTCTCCCTGTATCCTGTCCCTGCCCTCCAGAGTATCTACCATTCCCCCCAACTTGGTGTCATCCGCAAACTTACTAAGCACGCAGTCTATTCCATCATCAAGATCATTAATGAAGATGTTGAATAGAACTGGCCCCAGAACCGACCCCTGGGGCACTCCAGTTGTTACCGGTTGCCAACCAGACATTGAGCCATTGATTCCTACCCTCTGAGCCCGTTGATCTAACCAGTTTTCGATCCACCTTACAGTCCACTCGTCCAACCCATACTTCCTTAACTTGATGACGAGAATGCTGTGGGAAACCGTATCGAAAGCCTTGCTAAAGTCAAGGTATACCACGTCATCGGCCCTTCCCACATCCACAAATCCAGTCATCTCATCATAGAAGGAAATCAGGTTGGTCAGGCATGATTTACCCTTGGTGAATCCATGTTGACTGTTCCTGATCACTCTATTTTCCTCCAAGTGTTTCAGGATGGATTTCTTGAGGACCTGCTCCATGATTTTCCCAGGGATTGAGGTGAGGCTGATCAGTTTGTAGTTCCCCGGATCCTCCTTTTTCCCTTTCTTAAAGATAGGTACTATATTTGCCTTTTTCCAATCCTCTGGGACCATCCCCGTTTGCCACAAGTTCTCAAAGATAATGGCCAGCGGCTCTGCAATCACTTCCCCCAACTCCCTCAGCACCCTCGGATACAGTTCATCCGGCCCCATGGACTTGTGCACACCCAATTTCATTAAGTAGTCCCTAACCTGACTTTCCATCACTGCAGGCTGCTCTTCTCTCCATTCCATGTTACCCCGTGTAGTAGCCTGGGAGCTGGCCCTCCCTGTGAAGAGTGAAGTAAAAAAAGCATTGAGTACTTCAGCCTTTTCCGCATCATCCTCCACGAGGATGCCTGCCCCATTCAGTAAGGGACCTACACCACCTCTGATCCTTTTCTTGTTGCTGATATACTTATAGAACCCCTTTCTGTTATCCTTCACATCTCTTGCTAGCTGCAATTCCAATTGTCCTTTGGCCTTTCTGATTTTATCCCTGCAGTCCCGAGCAATATCTTTATACGCTTCCCTTGTCATCTGTCCAAGCTTCCACTTCTTGTAAGCTTCCCTTTTATGTTTCAGCTCCCCACAGAGTTTCCTTCTTTCTTTTCCTTTTTTCTTTCCTTCTCTTTTTTCTTTCTCTTCCGTCCTTCTTTCTTTCCTTCCGTCTCTTTTTTAAAAAAAACTTTAAAAAGATTAATTTTAAATAAAAACCTTCCTAAAAATTAAATTTCAATTCAAAATTCATTCAAATTCAATTAATTAAACCCAATTAATTAATTCTATTTACAATCACTTTAACTTCAGTTAATGCCTATAATTTCTGTTGTGTGAGTTTACACAAAAATTTTATTCAGAAAATGTTTTGCACACGGCTTGAAAATTTTGCACACAGGCCGCCCAACCTTAGAGGGAACATTGAGTCCAGGCTCTCTCCTGCTGGCCGCGATTCCCTGCTCCACCCTGTCTCCGCCTCCACAGCAAGGTAAGTGCTGTGGGGGGAGTCGGTTTGGGGGCCGGGGACTGGATTGGGGCCTGGGAGCTGGCACGGCCCTGTTCGGGGGCCCAAGGGCCAGCTTGGGAGCCCGGGGACCAGCACGAGGGCTGGCTTGGGACCCGGGAGCCGGTGTGGGGCGGCTGGGGGGCCAGCTCAGGGAACAGGGCAGCTTGGGGGTCCAGGAGTCGGCTTGGACCTGTTTGGGGGTCTGGAGGCCGGCTCAGGAGCCCAGGGGCCAGCATGGGGGCAATCTCAGGGCCCGAGGCAGCGCGGGGGCCTGGGAACCAGCGCGGCCCTCTTCGAGGGCCATGGTGCCGGCTCAGGAGCCCAGGGGCTGGCGCCTGGGCCCGGGAACTGGCCTGGGGACCAGTTTGGGGGTGTGGGGGCCGGCATGGCCCTGTTCAGGGGCCTGGGGGCTGGCACAGGGGCTGGCTCGGGGTTCAGGAGCAGGCGCGGGGTGGCTTAGGGGCCAGCTCAGGGCACGGGGCTGTGAGCCGGCGCAGCCCTGGTCAGGGTCCTGGAAACTGGTGTGGGGCCTGGGGTCCGGCGTGAGGTGTGGGGGCTGGCTCAGGGCGTGGGGTCTGGCACGGGGGTCAGGGGCTGGTGCGGCCTGCCTCAGGGGCCAGCTCGGGGCTTAGGCCTTGTAGGGAGCCCCACAATGGGTCTTCGTCTAGGGCCCCAGCTAGCCTAAGGCCGCCTCTGCTGTGGTGGCAGGGGAGCATGGTGCTCTGAGAGTCCCAGAAAGGGATGAGGGACCCAGAAGGGTAGAGGTAGTGTCTCACTGTTGGGGGATGAAGGGGTGGGTACTGACACGGGGCTCCAGAAGAGTAGAAGATCTTTCCCGAAACTCCCAAAACTGCGTATCCGCAATATTCAAGTGTCCCTCCCTAGTCTCAGGGAAGGGGGATTATTGGGGTGGAGAGGTAAAATGCAACTGCTCCAGTGTACTGAAGGTAGCTAAGGTGGGTGGTGGTGGTGGAGGAGTCACTTCCAAAATATCCCCAACCCCTCCCAACCCTTTCGGATGAATACGAGAAAGAGGATGGTCCTGAGAATAGGGAAGCATGGGGAATTGGGAAGTCAGTATGACATAGGAGCAGGGGGCCCTCAAAGACCTAGGGGCCCCCATGAGAAATGGGGAGAAAGTGGGGGTTGGGACCTGAAGGGAGGGGGAGGTGAGTGGGTGAGGGTGTGGGCATGGAGGAGGATTGGAAACTGGGGGCACAGGGAGAGCCTTCTGGAAGTTGGGATGGCTGGGATCTAAAGGGATAGGGAGAGGATTCCTCTGGCTTACTGGTCTCTTTCCCCTGCAGTTTCAGCTCCCTTTCCCTTCCAACCCAGATGAGATACCACATTCGCCTTGCACTGGGCAGCATTGTTTTCATTCCTGCTGCCTAGGGAAGGCAGAATGGTCTGGGGTGGGGGAATAGGCCTAGAGGATGCTGGGGAAGAGCCTGCTGGGTCGCAGAGTGCAGAGGTAGGACTAGGGACCCCAGATGGGCTGACATACAGGGTCCTTCTGCTCTGGAACAAGATCTGTGTGGTCCTGCTGTGCCAGGATGCACCCCGCTAGCAGCCAGCAAGAGCCCAAGTCCCTTGCCTCTTCACTATGGCAACCCCTAACCACAGCTCCTGGTCAATTGCCCAGATCACCCACCACTAAGGATGGCCCTGGCTACAGGCACCACTGCTAACAAAAACCTCACTCAGCGGCTGCCAACCCCTGTAGTCACTGGAACGCACTTGACACCTACGTTTTTGCATTAAAAGTTCCCTAGGCACCTAAGTGTCTGTCTCGGAGCATGCAAACTGCTGCCTCACTCTAGGTACTTGAATTCATATCTCCTGGCTAAGCCCCAGTGTGAGTCACAAACCTGTGGAAGATAGCAGGTCCTCCACCTATCTCACCTGTGATGTGTGATCCAGCAGGCATGTTCAGAGCATGCCTGAACCCACCCAAACCAGCCAGTCAGCCTCACTTCCATACTTTGAAAGATTCAGGAACAAATTCTTAAATAATTAATTGGCGGGCATCTAAAGGATAAAGGGGTTTTAAGGAACAGGCACCTTGGATTTATCAAGAACTAATCATGTCAAACCAACCTAATTTCCTTCTTTAATAGGGTCACTGGCCTACTGGAAGGGGACAGGGAGCAGTAGATGTGATATATCTTGATTTTTAAAAAGGCTTTTGACACAGTCCCACAGCATGGTCTCATAAGGAAGCATGATCTAGAAAAGAATGATTATGAAATGTATGCACAACTGCTTGAATGACCATACTGAAATGTTATCAATGATTTGCTGTCAAAATGGGAGGGGATATCTAGCGGGGTCTTCACGGGGGTTAGTCTGGGGTACAGTATTATTCAATACTTTTATAAATGGCTTTCATAATAGAGTGGAGAGTATGATTATAAAATTTGTGGATGACACAAAACAGGGAGAAGCTGTAAACACTTCAGAGGGCAGGATTAAAATTCAAAATGAGTTTGATACATTGGAGAACTGGTCTGAAATCAACAAGAGGAAATCCATTCACGACAAGTGCAAAATACTACAAAGTACACTAATGAAGGGAAAACTAAAAGCACAGCGTCTATTTCGGAAACAAATGGCTAGGTGATAGGACAGCTGAGAAGACTTTGAAGGGGTATAGTGGATCACAAAATGTATATAAACCCACAGTTGCAAAAAGGACTAATGCCGTTCTGAGGTGCATTAACAGACGTGTCATCTATAAGACATAGAGATCATTGTTCTGCTCTATTCAGTATTTTTGAGCATCACACTTTAAGAAAGATGCAAACACACTGGGCAGATTCTAGGTAGCTCACCTTTCATTGGTGAAATACATCTCTGATTAACTGGCCAGGGGCCCCGGGTTGATCCCAACCGTGGGAGCCCCCCCCCACCTCCCACCTGACTGTGGAGGCCCCCATGACTGGGGGGGATCCTGGGGCCAGAGGCCCCACTCTGGTCAGTTGGCGAAGGGAGAAACCTGGGGGGGCTGGCTGGCACATGGCAGGGGGCCCTGGTCCAACACAGCCGTGCCGGAGTGGTGGTGGGGGCAGCCTTGCCGTGGCTGCGAGCCAGCCAGCCCGCCTCTGGGCAGAAGGAATAGGGGCTGGTCCACCCACTCCACCCCACCAGGGTGGGTCAGCCTGCCAGCCCAGGGGCAGAGCGGAGCTCAGAGCCCGGCCTCTGGCTCCAGGGACCCCACCCCGCCCAGAGCATGCAGGGCAGCGTGAGCTCAGCGCTCCTGCCTTGCCAGCGCTGAGCCGGGCAGGGATGGATTATTGTGGGTGTTTTAGGGGCTTAAGCCCAGGACCCCATTTTGGCCGGCACCCAGGGCTTAGGCCCCTAAAGCTCCTGTGAAATTCTGGCCCTGTTCAGAGCAGCAAATCACTTGCAAGAGACCTATTCACCTTTTAAGCCCTGAAAATAGGGCTCAAACAGGACTGGAGTGGTGGGAAAGCCTTTGTACAGCCCTCGGCACATCTTCACCTATTCTGAATACTTTGCAGGGTTCTATCAGATGGTGCAAGGACAAATGCTCCCTGTGGGGAACAACTCAGCATGGGCATCTCAGACAGAAATAGCTGATGCGCTCACTCTTTTCCAAGATTTAGTGTTTCAGGTTTTGAGTAAACATCTTTGCTGTGACTTTGCACCTGCACCGCACTCCATGTTTGCGCTTCCTTTTGCACATACTCTGAACTCTCTGACTCCAGGATCAGGAAGCTACAGGCAATAATTAAAGGCCAGATTCTGCCACTTCAATGGTATTGCTCAGAGAGAAAAGTACTGTTTAGTGTGAGTAAAGGCAGCAGAATCTGGGCTTCAGTAACCTAACATTACTACATGTGTGTTTTACCCACACTCTAGTCCATATAGATTCTAACACAGCACACAGAATTCCAGAAATCACCTTTAGAATTTTTTGGTATTAAAAAAGTATGAAGAAGAAGAAGAGTTTGAGCCTGGATTGGGTTTAGGCAAGTGCTGTAGTTCAAGACTGACTCAGAGCATAGAGTTCAGGTTCATATCTGTGGGTGCGGATACTGCATGTGTTCATCTGATGAGATTTCTTACCAGTAAGGCTGTATTCATGAGATTTCAGCCCCCGGTGAATCAGGGGCATGAGCCTGCAGGGTTGTAAGTTCTTGCAGTGCAGTGCGGCATATCCTCAACACCCATGAATTTCAAAATTATGAGCCCAGCACTTTGCCAAGTCAGGTCCTGGAACTGGAATACATAGCCCTTGAGTTGCTAAGCCCAGTCCTGAACTGGAACCACAGAAGTAGATTTGGATCTAGGAACTGGATGGAAATGCAAAAGAGATTCTGGTTTCAGCCCTAGGTCTTATGAAGCCCAACCACATAAATAGGTGTTGTTATTTATTTAGAGTTTGGTCCTGCAAGGTGCTGGCAACACCAAGACGTGCTAGGAGCCCTGAACTTCCATTGATGTCTGTCTGAGATGAGGATCCTTATCACATCCTGGGGTTGCTTAGGGCTAGTCTTCACTGATGTGGCAAATTTGCCACCATCAGTTTGAACTTCCTACTTCGATTGAGGGTTCTGTGAAGACCTGCTCAATCAATCAGAAAGCCAGTGTTCTAACACCACGCTGGCAACTGGGGTACCACTGAGTTGAATGGAGGCCCCTCCCTTCAACTCAGCGCAGTGGATGAGCAGGGCGTTAGGCAGTCGAACTCAGAAACACAAGTTATTTAAGTAACTTGCATATCTCCATTTGACTGCCACCAAAAACGATGGGCAGTGTAGACTTGCCCTTAGTGTCTTGCAGGTTTAGGCAATTCCCTAGACAACTTTTCCTCAATATCCTGGAAAAGTTTATTCCTTAAAAGTGCCTCCCTTGCCCCCCTCTTATCTTATGCAATAAATACGTATTTTGGCAGGAACAACAAGTCCTACACAGAGACCAGCAACTTCATCTGAAATATATACTCGATCTCCTGCCTGATACGCTTCACATCAAAAGCCTATGCTGCCATTAACAAATCTGTTTGCTTTTTTATCTGTGCAGTGCAGTGGAGACTTTCTACATTCTCTATTTCACTTGGCATTAGAGGAAAAGCTAATGAATGAATTGGTCTAGATGAAAGATTTGTATTAGAGCCTTATCAAGTGAACAGAAAACTGAAGAGGTCTGTGGTGGTGTATTAACCCCAGAACATTTCTGAAGGTGTTATGTAGGTTAGATCAGCCAGTTAACCACAAAACCTGAACCTGGAGTGGAGCCAGGGATCAATAAAGTTATATTTATAACTGGGCCTGCACCTGCACAAGAACACGTGGGATAAAGCTAAAAAGCTGAAGACAGAAGGAGGCTGCAGATAGCCTGCAGTGACTTCTGACAGGAGGGAGGTCTATTGCTTAAGTCGACTTAATTTAATCTGCGTCCACACTACACTTTCCTTAAGTTGACTTAAGCAGCTGCTTAAGTCGACTTAAGGAAAAATTAAGTCGACTTTATAAAAACCTCATTTTAAGTCGACTTTGCTGGCTAAGTCAACTTTAGAAAGTCAACTTAGCCAATGTGAATGTGGAGTAGCCCTAAGTTGACTCTAAGTCGACATAGGGCTACTCCAGGACTCCCCCACTGCCCTCCCTGCTGGGGGCGGGGGGGTGGCACAGGAACAGTCTGGCAAGCCACCCCCACAGGGCAGGGCAGAGCCGCCCTATGCCCTGCCAGGGTCCCTGTCCCCCTTTGCCCCATTGCCCCCTGGCACTTGGTAAGGGGTGCCCCCCCTGCCACTGTGGATCTATCCCAGGTCCACCTAGCCCCTAGAAGTTAACCTAGGCATCCAGTGTGGACGCTCTAGGTCAATTTGGCAAGGTCCCCTTTAAGTCAACTTAAATTTTGAGTGTGGACATGCTAAATCGACTTAAATTCACAAGTGTAGACATAGCCTAAGAAGTTGCAGATTCTGGCACAAAGCCAGAGGGGAAGTAGCCATAGTGGAGCAGAGGAAGCTTGTATGGGTAATTAACCTAGAGGTGTCAGAGGAGAGAAGGAGAGGGGTAGGACAGAGACCAGGGAAGTAACAAGTAGGTCTGGAAGTAAGTAGACCATAGTTCTGGAGCATAAAACGTCTGTGAGCCTGGGGTCCCCTACCAGCCACTGGGTAAGTGGCACAGCCTTGGATGTAATATGGAAAAGTGCCTGGAAGAGCAGAAAAGCAGCTTGTTCAGAAAAACAATGACAGGACCCTCAGAAGGGGAGAACTCAAATGGTCTGCCTGGAGGGTCGAGTGATAATGAAGACTACCTAGGATCTTGGATGGTCACTTGGAGACAACGGGCTGAGTGACTGCAAGAAGTGGTCTCTGTTCAGTGGTGAGCTGCTCCCCAGATGAATCACAATGAGGCATGCCAGCGATGAGTACAGAAGCCTGTTAAAAGGTCCAAATGATTACATCCCTCCCAGGACCTGAGATATAAATTGGTAACTACCATTTATGTGCTTAGTTTTGTGTTACAGTGGAAAATAAACAGGAAATAGTTCACTAACTGGAGCATGACTGGAACAAACTATACTGTGGTTAAAAGCCTATGCACTGTGGATACATAACACTCCTCTTCAGGGTTGGCAGCATTTTGCTTTTATAATGAAAAATGGTTGAAAGTAAGCTCATATTTTAAAGAATTCATATAATCTATCAGAAATTATAACCAACCCTGGAGCACTAGTATATAAGACTATATTACGTTTTTTTTCATGCACAGTAAAACTTTTCCACCTCTACTCCCTTAATGCAACTCTTTGCCCTCTTGTTTAAAGAATTATGTAATGCCTCTGTGACAGAAGTGGAGTGAAGTATAACAATTATATGAATGCTGCTGGACCTGCTATGTAAGACTTTGAGAATACTGATATGTAACCTAGTTATTGAAAGACTGCATAATTTATATGGGGGTAGTAAAATGTTTATTGAATGCAGTAGGGGCTGTGAGAAGAACTAAAGAGGGAAGTAACAATGACTTTCTAGTGAAGACCATTACTATAGAAAAGCAATGAGGCAAGTTGTCAGCTTCAAGGATCCTGTGTCCAGTCTGTCTCCATCACCCTGTAAACTTTTTGTTTGTACGGACGGCGGCAAAGTCACCGCTGTCAGTGCGATCTTCAGGTTTCAATTGAGGCGTCTACATAGACGCACTCAATCGATAACCGAACCAGAGCTGAAACACCAGCTCCATAACCGCACTAACATTACGACAATCAGACACCATTTCCAGTCAGCTTAGTGTAGTGTGTAGCAAGGATTTAAGAAGTCAGTGGGAGATACGCGAGGTATTTTACGCACCTTGTGTATCTCTCGTCGACTGCCACCAAAAACGGTAGATTAGGGCTTTGTTTTGCCGGAAGTAGGAGGCTGGAGAAAAAATGGAGACTAAAGAGTAAAAAGCCTTCCTGAAGGGTCCAAGAGGTGCTTTTTGTGCGCAGCTCTCTAGGAACAGACAGGACTTGGAAGGAATTGGGCCACCCAGATCCAGGGAATGGTCAACCTTAGGAAGAACTAGGTATGTGTACAGTGGGCTTTATCAATTTTAAGATAGCATTTCTCAGAAATGCTTTTGTTCTAAATAAGACATTTTCCTTAAAAGAGGCTATTGGATCGATAAGTACCACTGCTTTGCTCCAGAGAGAATGGAATTGCCAAAACCGGACCTGTTGAAGTGATCACAGCTGAGAGCCAGGGAACTGCAACCCAGCATCTGGTCTGAGGGTGGAGAATTATGATATTCCATCCCAAGAGAGGAGACAACCCAAGTCCTAAGACCTGTGCATGGAGAGTCCAGCTCAAAGGCACAGCTTACCTGGTAATTGTGAACATACCTTGAGAGATCATTTCAGCACTCTTCTTCCCTTGTCCTTAACAATAAATGCTCTCTCCTGTCTGCTGCTTACTGGATTGACTGCTTTTTGTTCCTAGGGTAGCTCAAGGACCTTCCTTGCAGCCAGCAATCTTTGTTCCCTACATCCATACCGTCTGCATCAAACAGCTCTACTGCAGCCTCATGAATCTGCATGATGCATCATACTGGGTTCTCCAAGAAGTGCACTAGGTTTAGCAGTTGCTTTTTTAGGGATTTTAACCTCCTTCTTCACTGTAGATTACAAACAAAGCAGAATCTAAGTCAATTTCCCTTCAATTTGTTAACAGATAGTTTTTCAGAGTCGAGCTAGCACCTGCTGACTACTGAGCTATTGACTGTGAATGCAGTTCCCTTATTTCTTTGTTGTTTCATGAATATCAAAAGTGTAATTATCATCTGTACCCAAAGAAGCATTTTTAACTAAAGCTCTTTGGCTCAGTGAAGAGTGTAATATGCTGACCTTGGCCAGCATGAAGAGTGAGCTTTATGGAACTGTTCAATTTACTGGAATGACTTTGGTTTAAGGGCCAAATCCTGCTTGCTTTTCTTACATCAGTAGTTCCACTGATGGGGACAGGATCAAGGTGAACATGATTTGCCCCTCAGATAGGAAGAGGCAAGCATGCAAACGTATTTTAATTAGAATCATAAAAATGTTGGGCTGAAAGGGACCCAAAAAATCCATTTAATCCATCCCCACTTATCCCGCGGCAGGACCAAGTACTTAGACTGTTCTTGACAAGTGTCTAAAGGATAAGGTCTTTGGAAAAAAAGGTTTTCCGCTGGTTTCCATTCCCAAAGTGGCATCAAACATGCTGTCAATAGGAAAATGAGCTACATAAGCTGAATTATGTATGGCTTTAAAACAAATCAACTTTTGCTATAGCTCTTTCTGACTGCATGATTCAAAGATCAGACATAAAAAAAAAAAAAGAAAACTTGTAACTCTTGAAATGTGTGTCACAATATAGGTTTTGCAGGTACAATGTATATTAGCAGAATGAAAGATGATAACTTCCTATCTAGTAATGGGAACAGGATGAGTGCATAGCAGGCCTATCATCTAGTTAAATGTAACACACTCAAACAATGAGACAGAAAAGCAGCTGAGTCCTCCTGTTTCCTTTGGTGAATAAACACCTCTGCTTCCTCTTCATTCACAAAAACAAATATTTGGCTGACAAGTGCCTCAATTTCCGCATAAGAGATGAAGAAAAGTCTAGGTATTTCCCAGCGTTATATATTCCCCAATTATAGAACTGGCACACAACAAGGAATTGTTTCCTCTTGGTACAGCTAAAATTTCACACAATGGATCAGATCCTCCTATAGCATAAATCTGTTTACTTGTACCAGTTGAGGCTGTATCCCAATGGGCAGATGGAGCCATTCAGACCTGTGTAGCTCTGTCAGTGATAACAATGGTGGAAGTTCTAGCCTAAGGAGGACTCTGGTGTTTTTAACCACCATTTAGCCTAGCTCCAATCAGAATGTTGAATAATAATTCCTTCTTGATCACTCTCATTCCCTTTAGCCTTCCTATTCTGAATAGGGTTAGACAATAGTAAAATCTTCCGTGCCACATCTTCTACCACTGCTACCACAAATAAAGCTGCATGAGTTATGAATTACATCTGGTTTTTTTTCCCAGTACAATGAAAATAGCCCTTGGATTGTTAACCGTGACAGCTTTTCTCAGCAATCTTCTAGCAGAAATCAGTGTCTGGTCCCTATTACTCTTTCTATTTTAGCAAATCTTGCAGTTATTGCACAATGACATTATCTAGCTTTCAGAGGTGAAAAGCTAAGCTCAGATATATGAACACTGCTATATTGTTATGCTGATCCATTTTATATTGAAAGGCTTTGTTTTCAGTGGGCAGTGACTTAAATATTCTATGGCATTCAACTTTACTAAGTTACAGATCAACAAGTTTCTTTTGAGCCCCTTGCAGTCTCACAGACAGAGAGAGCAGGAGAGTCCATTTATGAATAGGAGATACTGTAGTTTCTAGCCTTTTGTGGATGAAATGCATGCTCTGCACAATAGCATGCTTTAGACTGGCATCAGTTTCCCCTAGGTTCACACAATGCAGGCAGGACCTTCTGTTTGTGCTGTTGGCCTCTGCGTTTGAAAAAGGATTTTGCAAGAGGTAAAGGTGAGAGTATTTTGAGAAGTTTTGCTAACAGCCTGTTCTGTATACCAACCTGATGATCATAACAAAACTACAGCACTAGCTCAAGAAAGAGACCAAGGCAGTGAAGAGATTTAGGTCAGCATGTGTACTCCAACATGCATATGTGTGGAGAGCCGGCCCAAAGGTTATTGACATGCTAGGTGAACTGTGACTTTGCCACCCCCATCCCCCAACATGTTATAAGAGATAATATATTAATATGTATTTTTAAATAGAGAAAAAAAAACACTTCCATCTGATTTGGTAACCCTTAAAGCCTGACACACTAGGCAACCACGTAGTTCAGCTATGTGGGTGAGCCAGCCCTGCTCTCAGGCCAATGCAGGGAGACGCCTGTTCAAGTCCTTTGTCAGCAAGCTGAGAGAGGAGTTGAACCCACATACAGGGAAAATACCCAAACCATTGGACCGCAGAGAGGTTCTCAGGCTCTGCCTTCTCTCATGGCTGTTTAATCAAAGCAGCACAGCCTCAAGATATTACAAAGACAAGCCCGCCTCAGACTACCACCAATGTCAGGGATAGGGGCTCACACTTGAGAGACTGTGGAGTCGTTCCAATGCCCCTGTCTTGGGTGGGACAGTGGAGTAGGGAAACTGAGCCAGAGTCCACTACCTCCCAAGTAGTACCGTCTGATTGCAGTCCCCAACCATGGATCCCCTCAGGCCCCTGACCTGTTTTGTGTGAGCTTGTTAGGCGTCTGCTGAAGGCCTCGAAGACGGGTAGAAAGGACGAAAAGTGACAGGACTTCCCAGGCAACCTATAGCCAGTGGGTTAAGGCCATTACCTCTGCTGGAGGAGAAGGGAGGGTGTCCCTGCTTCCCGGTCAGCTTGGGAAAAGCCATGCCTAAGGAGGGAGAAACAGAAGGGCTGTAAAAACATGAATGGTGGCAGAGGATGAATAAGGATATGTAGTTTACCCTTTCACGTAATGCAAGAACCAAGATGAGGCACTTGAAGCTGTTCGGACAAATAAAAGGCAGGACCTTTTTCCTGCAATAGCCAGTCACCCTTTGGAGCTGGTTGCCAGTTGATATCATGAAGACCAAAACTATAAGGGGGTTGAAAAAATTAATGAGAAAGCTGCTGGCAGATAGGGCCAGCAGCAGCTGCTAGCCAAGACATTTGGACTCAGCCCTGTGCATTGCGGAGGGCCCGATGCGGGGAGAGTGGTTGCCAGGGGATAATGGCTCTCTGCTGCTCATTGCCTTTGCAGCAAGTGGCATTGGGCACCCCCGGAAGACAGGCAGCTGAGCTCACTGGATCACTGCTGTGAGTCAATCTGGCTGTTCTTATGTTGTGAATTTCCCCAGCTGCCTGATGAGAAGAAGGGCTTTTAGAGGGCTCACAGGCAGCAGAAGTGACATTGGGCTGTGAGCTATGTGATGGGGGCTCCCTCAGGCTTGCCTGTTGAAGCTGTTCCACTGAACTGTGCTCTGGGAGGGGGTGACAAAGATGTCTCCCTCTAGCCTACTGGGTAGTGTTTGTGGCTAGGCTGTGCTCACCACTGGCTCAAATACTCTTGCCATAGGCTAAGAGCGGGGGGCAGGTGAAAAGGACAGTCCTGCAGCCCCTGGGTGTGACTTGTTGGATTCATGTAACCAGGCAGCTCCACTCTCCAGAAGCTGTTCCTTTTTTGTTACAAATTGGTTGAGAATTTCCTCCCTCACAACAGCCCACCAGCCCATTTACTCTATGGGACAGTGGTTAGCTTGCTAGTTTAGCATGCAACAGCTGCATGTTCAAGCCTTGATTTGGGATGTTATGAGGGCCCTCCCCTCCTGAAGCACTGTGTGGTGATGACCTCCTTTTTGTCTCTTCAATCTGTTGCAATTAAGGAAACTGACTTGGTCTAGTCACAACTGATAGTAGATTGTGTGTTCTGTTGGTTAGCCTTGGTGCCTGGGCTGTGGCTGTTGAAGACTCAGAGCTCCTTGGTGCTGTTTTCCCTGTCCTTTGCATCCAACAATGGGGTGGGGTGGGGGAATTGTTGATGCTATTCCACTTTAGTTAAATGTGATGCAGGTAAAGGCTAACCTGTGTGGTCCACTGGTTAGGCAGTGTGCCTGGCCTGTGGGATCTGCAGGTTTGAGTGTGACCGGGCCTTTACCGCTTTGATTTAGCCCCAGGGGGCTCTCTCCTTCTCTCTTGCCTGTTGAAGCCAGGTTCTTATTTAGTTAAATGTGTTTTGGGCAAGGCTGAGAGATAGCTTCACCCTCTAGTCCGCTGGTTAGACTACTCGCCTAGGTTCCTGAAAAGAAGGGTTCAAATTGTCTGTTCAGCAGGGTTTTGCATGGGAATTTCCAGCAGCTGTGGTGACCATCCTTTGTGGTGATCCACACTTGTTGGAGCCCCCTGTCTTTGGTTTTTGTCAAGAGCCATTGTCTTCTTGGGAAAGGAAGGGGGTCACCCACCAGCAACTTTCTCTTAGGAGGTGGGAGCACCCAGCTCATGCCCCTCAATGGTGAAAGGAAGTGTCCTGGTGTCTGCCACAGCCTAGGTCCGTATCCTGATCACAGACAACAAAAAAAGAAGCAAGAAGATCTACCAAACACCTCATGCCCCACCACAATGGGTGTTATCTCCCAGGCCAGGAGCCCAGTCACGGGACAGGGGGGGGGGACTTGAACCAGGGTCATCTATGCCATAGGTGAGGGATCGAATCCCCACAGCATAGAGAACTCTGCAAGACCTTTCAATTCCAGTTAATCTGTAGTTGAAGAGGAGCAGCCTTAATAGAAAAGGTCAGCATTCTGCTCAAGGAGTGGGATTTGAACCAGCATCCACCCAAGGTGCAGGGCACTACACAAGCCACAGAACTACTGCCTGGTGCCCCCTTCTGCCTGTATTAATAGTGGCCCACCTTCAAGAGGACACACTGAGGCTATGTCTACACTAGGAAAAGTTAAGTCAACTTAACGTTAAGTCGACTTAGTCAAGTTGACCTAACCACCCTTAAGTCGACATAAAGTCGACTTAAATGTCCACACTGGGCTTAGATCATCCTAAAGAAGGGTTAGGTTGACCTAAGCAGGCTTAAGTCGACCTAATAGGCGGTTCTTATTAAGTCAACTTAAGCATTCAATTGACTTAATGAAAGTCTACTGTGGACGTGACTTAATTTAAATTGACTTAAACCTCCTTAAGTTGACTTAATTTGCTAGTGTAGACATAGCCTGAGGGAGTCAACACATTGGAATAGGGTCTAGCCCAGAACTTAGGCCATTAACTTGAGCAGTAAGGCTATGTCTACACTTGAACAAATAAGTCAACTTTGCTCAGTCAATTTAACAAAGTCGACTTAGCATGTCCACACTCAAAAATTAATTCAACTTAAAGGGGACCTTGCCAAATTGACTTAGAGTGTCCACACTGGATGCCTAAGTTGACTTCTAGGGTCTAGGTGGACCTGGGACTGGTCCATGGTGGCACCCCTTGCCAAGTGCCAGGGGCTCAGAATTTGCCCCATTGTACCTAGGTACAATGGGGGCTGAGCAAGATAGGGACAGTGGCAGGTCATAGGAGTGGGGTGGTTAGGGCTGTGTCCTGCCCTGTGGGGGGGCATGCCAGGCTCTGGCTGTGCCAGCCACCCTGGCAGGGAGGGCAGTGCAGGAGCCCTGGAGCTCTTACATTGACTTTAAATCCATTTAGGGCTAATCTGCATCCACACTGGCTAAGTCGACTTTTAGCCAGTAAAGTCGACTTTAAACCAGGTTTAATAAAGTCGACTTTAAATTTCCTTAAGTCGATTTAAGGACATTGTAGTGTTGACACAGATTAAATTAAGTTGACTTAAGCAAGCTTAAGTTTACTTAATTTGTAAGTGTAGACGCACCCTAAGAGACCAAGGTTCAAATCCTGTCTCAGCAAGCATAAAGAGGGCTTGAACTAGCTACCACTACATTACCCAGACTACACAGGGGTCCTTGGTAGAACTCTTTGGCCCAACAATGCGAGTAGAGCAGCTTCAACAGGCAAGAGCGAAGGAGCCCACGCATCTTATGCTGCTCGTAGCCCAGCATTTAGGCCATTCACCAGAGATGTAAGAACTCAAGCTTCTAATTCTGTCTCAGCAGGAGAGAAGGAAGGCAGAGAATTTGACCCCCCACCCCACCAAGTACCCATGTAATAGCATGCTTCCAAACCACTAATCTATAGCAAGCTGCCTGCAGGAAGCCCTGTCCCAATGGTTAGGTTATGAAAGTGACACAGCTTCAGCCAAACAGCCCACAAAAGCACCTCTCAGGTCAATGACTGGATAGAGTTACTTGAGAGCAGAGAGACACCTGGTCAAGTCCTTTTCCAGAAAGCTAAGGGAGGAGTTGAACTCACATCACCCACATACTGTGTAAATGCCCAAACCATTGGACTGCAGAAGGGTTCTCAGAGCCTGCCTTCTGCCATGGCTATTTAATCAAAGCAGTACAGCCTCAAGATGCTACGAAGACCAGCCTGCCTGTGACTACTGCCCATGCCAGGGAAGGGGGCTCACACTTGAGAGACCTCAGAGCCCAGTTCCAATGTTCCCGTCTTGGGTGGGACAGTGGAATAGGAAAACAAAGCCAGAGTCTGCCACCTTCCAGATGGCTTGCAATCCCTGGCCGGGGATCCCCGCAGGCACCTGATCTCTTTTGTGTGAGCTTGTTAAGTGCCTGCTGAAGGCCCCTCAGATAATCAGAGGGGGACAAAAGACAGCAGAGCTTCCCAAACAACCTATAACCAGTGAGTTAAGGCCATTACCTCTGCTGGTGGTGGGAGGCGTCCTTGAATATGGCGGCTCGGAGTGCTCCCTTCAGGACCATACCCAGAGTGGCTAGTGAGTGCACATCCATTGCCTGGGACCAATTACATGCAGGAGGCTGGTGTGTACTGACCATGGGGGAGGGGGCATAAAGCAAGTGGGGTGAGTCAGGATCCAGTAATGGGAGTTCAGGGCAGCACAGTGGCACACCAGACCAGATTCTGGCCAAGGAATGTCACAGCCCCATGTGAACACCTCTCACGTGTCTTTGTTGACTCACACTATTTTAAAGGAAGGTTTGCTGTGCATGGGTTGCCTTTCACTTGTCTGCCCAGCATGGGAACAGTGGCATGAATGGGCAATGGCATGCTATGGGGATGCAATGCCAGAAGTAAGGGGTGGAGTGAATCCACAGAGAGCTTTGTCAGTCAGAAGGGTTAGTAGAGTAGACGATGGGTTGAAAATAGGTGAAAATGATGAAGGATGGGTTTATTATTGTCTCACTTCCTGGAGTAAGACCAAGTCATATTTCCCATTTCCTCAGTATTCTGGATTCCTGGAAGTTTTTGGCACCATCCGTGCTACAAAAATAATCATATTTCAACATTGTTGAGAAGCAAACATTTACATTTTTTTCTTGCCTTGGTGGCTGAAGAAGACATTTTACTTAGATGAAGAAACCATGTTTAAGCTTTGGTTAACATGTGATGTCACATTTCTGCTGTCTACTCACACAAGAATACAACATGCTATAAGATGGTTTCTTGAAACAGTGTTATTTTGTGTAGTGTGGACAGGACCTTAGAGAGTCTGGATTTAAGCAGGCCATAAAAGAGAGAGACAAATGTAAAATATCAGAAGTCCCCGAGAATTATTGATGTTTTGCTCAGCTCTACGAAATACCAAGTCTTGGAGAGGGAAATTGGAAAAAGCATGGAAGTGCCATGATTATCTTGCTCAATCAACAGTAGGTAGTTGAGGAGAGAATAAATTAGTGGAAAGTCTTCTTTTAGGGGAAAGAAACGAACCATTTTGTGATTAAGCTACGGTCACATTAGAAGACAGAGAGGTTAACAAGCCTGCCCTTCATCTGTGTCCCCTATATAGGCATAAATGCAGTGGGTGCCTTTGAGCCGAGGGATTTGCCAGTGTGTCATGTACTGCACCTTCTCTTCACTGAACTTTCTAACACAGGACGGAACACAAGTGAAGTCAAAGTCTATAGTCATTCCAGCTAGCTAATTATTTGACCATCTACAGAAATAAAGCAGCCTGTTAGTGGATCAAACAGGAGGTCACAATAAGCAGGTAGAATTCCAACTTTTATTGGACAAATGTAAACAGCTTAGGTAAATAAGTGAGGATATGTAGCAGTGGACTAGGTAAGAACGTGGGACTCTGTCTCTGGACCTTATTGGTATCATACAACATATTCTGCAGGACCAGAGAGTAGATCAATCAGTGATAATAAGCAAATAATTGTTCTCTTTGTAGGATGGTGGAGAACAGAAGCAACTCAGAAGCAGCAGCAGCAATAACAACACACTGCAATATGCAGGAAGAATGTGCACACTGCTACACCCCTGCCTTGCCCAGCTGGCTAGCTCCACCCCTCTTTGCCCCCTTCAGAGTTCCTCTTAATTACACTGGGTGTAGCTAGTTAGATCCAGATTAAAAGAACTCAGTGCTTTAAGACAGTGGTTTTCAAACTTTTTTCCTCAGGACCCAGTTGAAAAAAAATCATTTATGCCCGTGACTCAACAATTACATCTTTGAGCAATGCCTTCCAGTCTTTTGGCAGCGGCAGCAAGGGGCGCCGTGACCCAGTGCATGAGGAAACCAGTATTGGGTCCCAGCCCAAGTTTGAAAACCATTGCTTTAAGATGGAGTCTCCCTTTGCCTGTCACCTCACCGCATAGCTCCACATGCCCACAACTATCAGTTTAACCAAGCAAAAGCATCATTTTTCTGAGGGCAGAAATTTGCAATGTGCTTTTTTTCCACCCATCTGCAAAAACATGACGTAACCAAGTGAGCAAATTTGCCGACACATGGCAGCGTCCTCCTTTTACTGCATGGGCAAAACTCTCACACAGGTAATGGGAACACTTCCATGCACCTAAATGTGGAATAGGCACCACATTTGTAATAGTTTTCAGACTGCTGTAGCTAAGGCAGAGTTAGTTGACTTTGCACCTTTTCTTCAGAACATTTCCTGTTATCAACCCAGCTTGGAAAACAGTGAGTGGAATATTTACTTGATTGTTGAACGACGACCGAGTGCTGGCTACTGAATGGTTCTTGGCTGAAGTCAGTGTGCAGTGCAGTCTCAGTCTAAAACAACACCAGAAAACATGGAATGGGTGGCAGTTCTTGAACAATAGGCAAGTACACCTTTAGTCAAATATTTGTTCACTTGTCCAGACAATGTTGTCTTGTGGAAATGTATTTGCACTGTGTCCTTGACAAGGACACTTATGATAACCTGCAGATAGTTATGCACAGTTTTGGAACAGTGTAATAGCACAGTTACTTCACGTTTCAGACTAAACAAAATCTCATGAATCTGTTAAAAAAATAAAAACACCTATCATGGGCCAAGAAAGATGCCACTGAAGCAAATGGCAATTATTTAATTTTTACCCTTAAAAAAAATCCCCCAAACATCAATTTCAGTGTTATAGTTAGAAGTTCAACCTCAGGTTCTAGACTGCATCAGGTTGAATTGTTATTTACAAGAAACAGTGGTGTGTTTAATGCACTCCACTGGGACACTGGGTTGAATTCCTACATCGTCACCATGTTTCCTGAATCACTTTGATCATGTCACTCAGGGATAGATTTCCAAAAGTACATGGGGTGCTGGAACAATTTGGATGGGGTGGGTGGAGTGAGAACCATTGAACCAAACTGTAAACTCTGTATATGATGGAAACCATTTCAAACAGGGGGTGCCCCAACACCCTTAGTTCCAGCATCTATGAAAGAATGTAAGTGACTAAGGCTTCCAAGTAAATGGGGATTCACCATTAATCTCTCTGGGTATGTCTACACTAGAAAAGCTAAGTCGACTTACAGCGTCTACACTACAAATTTAAGTCAACTGCCAGCGTCCACACTTGCAGATGGTAGGTTGGTGGAGGAGAGTCTGAGCTGGGGGAGTTTGGGCAGGGGAGAAGGGAGCCCCGGCTCTCTTCTCCCCAGCCCTAGATAGCCTTAGCCAATTAGGTCAACTTAGGGCATCCACACAAGCTGTAGGTCGACTTACCAGGTCGACTTATGCTTTAAGTCGACCTAAAGAGGGGGAGTTATTAAGTCGACTTAAGGAAGTGCTTAAGTTGACTTAAGGAAAGCTAGGTGTAGACGCAGCGTTCTGTAGGGCAACTTAATCATCCTTAAGTCGACCTAAGTTGCAAGTGTAGATGCACTCTATATGCCTCTATTAGCCATTTATAAAAGGGGGGGGGAAATAATTCTTCCTTTCTTCTACCACGTGTCTGCCTTGTCTGTTTAGAAAAATGGAGAAGGCAACTATCCCTTACCAAGGCCTTGGCCACAAAGTGGAGTAATGAGCTCTACAGGGCTGATTTCTCAGGTGCACTAGTGTGTTGCACATTAACTGGTCTCTGTAGCTTCAGATAGTGCACAACAAATGCTCCTTAGGGTGCTTTAATGTAGTGCCACTTCCACTAGCATTATGTAAAAGCACACTGGCAGGGGTCACACAGATTAATTAATGCACACCACATTAGTGCACTGAATGAATTTTCAAACAGATAAATATTTGTGCTAAAGTTGGTGCAGTTAAAGACTCTGTGATGGTTTTTACAGCTACTTTGCAGTTGGCTGAATACTCATAAATAAAAATATGACCCACATGGTTACTGGTCTCATTACAGGGGTAACTGGGTGAAATGCTATGGCCTCTGTAATGCAGGAGGTCCAATTAGAGGATTCTAATGGCCCTTTCTGGTCTTAGACTCTATGAATCCTAACAAGGAAACTCTTACTTCCCTTTTTCATAAAAATAAATTGTTGCTGCTTCAATCTTTTTGCCATTATTCTTGTCGTTTAAACTCTCAATTTCTATCAGAAAAAAAAACTGCACACAGGTGTTTCTTCTGCTAAAGAGCAAATGTTACTGTCAAAGGCTATGTCCACACTTAGAAAGTTGTCAACTTTAAGTTGACCTTATTAAGTCGACTTAGTGCGTCTACACTAGACTCTTAAGTCAACTTGGGGGCAGTGGAGTTGCAGGGGTGCATTATGGAAAGTGTGTCAGCATGGCAACAGAGAAGGTTCCCCCTCCCCCGGCCACTCCTTCAAAAGTGGGCTCAGCACCTTCCCCATTGTGCCTGGCAACATGGAGCCTGGGCAGGTCATGGACCAGCCGCTTCTCCTGCGCTTTGCCAGGCAGATGCGCAACACCTGCCAGCAATTGGTAAGGCTTCTTAGGCTGTCGAGCAGGTCTGTCTGGCAACCCGCCATCATGGAGGAAGACAACAGCCTGACCCCCCCCCCCCTTGCTGCCCCAGCAAGCTGCCACGCTCACAACAGTGTGCTCCGTCCCTCGTCGCTTCTGGGCATGTGAGGCCCACAACGACTGGTGGGAGCGGATTGTCCACAGCACCTGGGACGATAACCTGTGGCTCCAGAACCTCAGGATGAGCAAGTGGGCCTTCCTCGAGCTGGTCCATGAGCTCACCCAGTTTTGCAGTGCAGAGACACCCAACTTCAACCCACCGTACCCGTAGACAAGTGAGTGGCTGTTGCTGTGCAGAAGCTGGCAACCCAGGACTCTGACCACTCCGTGGCCCAGCAGTTCGGCATTGAGAAGGCCACCGTGGGGACTGCTGTCATGCAGGTGTGCAGGGCAATCAACAGGAGCCTGCTAGCCCATCTCGTCACCCCGGGCAACCTGCATGAACTCCTCGACAGCCTCGCCGGACTCAGATTCCCCAACTGCAGGGGCATTGTGGATGTCACGCACATCCTCATTTGAGCATCAGACCACCGGGCCATGGACTATGTCAACAGGAAGGGCTACTACAGGAAGGTGGTCTTGCAGGCCCTTGGGGACCACCACAGGATCTTCTGCACCATCTACGTGGCTGGCTGGGGAAGGCGCATGACGCATGCATCCTGTGCCACCGCCCTGTACAGGCACGTGCAGGCAGGCACCTTCTTCTCCGACTACACCATCACCCTTGGGGATGTGCAGGTGCCAGTTCTGTTCCTGATGGATGCCGCCTACCCCTTGCTCCCCTGGCTGCTGAAGCCATACATGGACCTCATGGATGTCAGCAGGGACCTCTTCAATCAGAGGCCCAACCGGTGCCACAGCATTGTCGAGCGTGTCTTCAGCCGTCTCAAGGCCCACTGACTCGCCTGCAGCTCTGCAAGAGGAACATCCCCGAGGCCATCAGCGCCTGCTGTTGCCTGCGCAACCTCTGAGAGCTGCGAGGGGAAAGGGTCCCCCACGCCTGGGAGGCCGAAGCCAAGCGGCTCACAGCCAATTATGAGCAGCCCGATTTCACCCTGCCCCGGATGTAGCAGGACCTGCGGCGAGCATTGGTCATCCAAGATGCGCTGAGGACCCACTTTGACAGCGAGGAGTGCTGAGGGGTGGGCCTGCTACCAGGCCCCGTCACCTCCACCACCCGCCCCTGCCTGCCCCCCCCCGCCACGCACCCATCTCCTCCCGGCCCCACGCCAATAAAAAGCACAACACACTGTATAACAGTGTTCAGCGTTTTTACTCAGAGGGGGAAATGGGGGTTGGGAGCTGCGGGGGTTGGGAGGTTTGGGGGGAGTGACGAGGGTTGGGGAGGTACTATCTGGCCCAGCCCTTCTTGGGGGCAGGAGGCACAGGAGGGGCTGAAGTGTCCTCTAGTACCTCACCCCCCTACACATCATGAAAGACTGGCCAGGGCTCCCCGTTCCCCAACTGGGGGTGGAGGTGAGGCTGCCCCATCATCGCCAGTTCCAGGCTCCAGGGGGAGAGGCAGGCACCACTCACTGGGTAAGAGCAAGGAGGGAAATGAAGCCAAACCATCTCTTGCACCCCCAAGCCTCCGGACTCCCCCTACCCTTCCGCTTTGCAGATATAGACCCCCCCCCACTCCCTGGGGTAGCTGGGGGACTGCACCAGGACACCTCTCGCCCTGTGTGGGGGGAGAGATAGGGGGCGCAAATGTAAGATTGACACTAAGGCACCAGAGACCTTCGGTATGCCACTGGTTGAACAATGAGACAGGAAGGGATTTTTAAATCAGACCCCTTAAACCTGTGAGTTTTGTCTGTTCTTGTTAATGTATTTTCAATTTCTGTGGCTAATGAGCATTTTGGAGGAAGAGTGTTTTTGTAACCCTTTCAAGCTCATCAATGAAGCTATGGGCACTAAGAATGTATGTTCTGTGACACTGCCGACAAATTTTCCAGTGAAAGCAAGTAAAAGAGGAAGAGAGAAAAAAGCCTTATATAAAACAAAGAAACAACCTTTCAGACCTACTTTATACTTCATAATGGCACAGAAAAGTTTGCAGGCCTAATTATGTAAACACATTTCTCTAGTTGTCTTTATCCAGAGAACATGAAGTTGCTTACAGGAGGTTTAACTAGAGATGGGTTGAGGAAGACACTGGTTTGTTCAGTTCTGGTTCTGGTTACAGGCCCAGACAAAGCCAGGGTTTGAGGATGGATTAGACATAGCTATAATATCATAAAAAGGCCTCGGGAAATTTTTGGTGACTTTCCAACTTCATGGCAGTTTAACCCCCTTTCACACATTGAGTAGTACCTTATTCTGTGAATATAATGGGACAGCTCACAGGAGAAAGGAAGTTTCCAGGGGCCAGATCCCCATCTGGAAAGTAGGCACCTTCAAGTTTCAGCTACTTGTAAACCGGGGCTCTCAAACATGTGGCCCACGGAGTTACTTCCTGCAGCCCACAACGACAGCTGGAATTAGTAAAACAATTATAATTTTAATGTAAAATTTTGAGTGTTTATTTGCTTACTCTTTGACTTTCTGATGATACTATCATCTTGACTTTTAATAGCATACTATATTATATTACTCTTCATTTCCCCCCCCCATTTTTACTATACCTTTGAAGCATTGTATGAAAAGGTTTCAGTGAGGCAGCCCTCGGGCCAATATCCTAGTCCTCATGTGGCCCACATGGTGATTTGAGTTTCAGATCCCTGTGGTAAACTCTGCGAAGCACGAACTTTATCTTCCTCTACATCTAGGAAGAGCCCCACGCCCTATTGGCAGTACGCAAATAACAATCAATAATAATGACACCCATGGGGTAGGTTCAGTTCTAAAGATCCAAAAATTCAAAGGGATTTGGATGCTATGTTCCAATTTTGGCCAATTTTTCCCATAAGCAAAGAATACCCTAGCAAATAAATATCAACCTTCCATTTATGTTATATGTGTTTAAAATGCATGAAGAATATTTTGCCGATAGAAGTTGGGCTTTTCAGATGTGCCTACATGACTTTGGACACAAAGTTGCATGCAAAGTCAAAGGCACGTGCACCTGTTGTGGCCTGACACATTTGTAAATGGCACCACTGATCCAGATCATGCCCTGAGCTCCATGGCTATGTCTACACTTGTTGATTTAAGTTGACTTAGCTAAGTCGACTTAACAACGTCGACTTTAAATTGATGTTGTTAAGTCGACTTAGCCTGTCTACATTCAAAAATTAAGTCGACTTCAAGGGACCTTGCCAAATCAACTTAGAGCATCCACACTGGATTCCTAAGTTGACCTGTAGGGGCTAGGTGGACCTGGGACTGGTCCACGGTGGCAGGGGGGCACCCCCTGCCAAGTGCCAGGGGGCTCAGCATTTGCCCCATTGTACCTGAGTCCAATGGGGGCTGAGCAGAACAGGGACACTGGCAGGGCATAGGAGCAGGGTGGGCAGGGCTCTGTCCTGCGTTGTGGGGGGCACGCCAGGCTCTGCCTGTGCCAGCCACCCTGGCAGGGAGGACAGTGGGGGAGCCCTGAAGCCCTTTAAGTTGACTTAAAGTCGATTTAGGGCTAATCCGCGTCTACACTGGCTTACGTTGACTTAATAAAGTCGACTTGAGCGCTGGTTCAAATTAAAATGAGGTGTTATTAATTCGAACTAACTTTTCCTTAATTCGACTTAAGGAGCAGCTTAAGTCGATTTAAGGAAAAATGTAGTGTAGACGCAGATTAAATTAAGTTGATTTAAGCTTGCTTAAATTTAAGCTTAAACTTAATTTGTAAGTGTAGACACACCCCATGTGTTTACAGGGTGACTGTCCATGCCCAATTCAGTACTAGATTATTTGTTCCAGTTTTTATGATAATTTGTTACCCTGCAGATTTTCACAGCCCTTCTTGACTTGGTGTACTGTTCAGACACAAGGAAAATCTACTATTATAATATTAAGTTACAGTATTCCCATACTCAATGGGTATGTCTACCCTGGAAATGTAGGTCAACTTAAGGACCGTTAAATTGACCTAAATTACTCCATATCTACACCTGACTTTCATTAAGTCAACTTAAGAAATTCCTTATAACAACTGCCCATTAGGTCAACTTAAGCCTTAAGTCAACTTCTTAAGTCGATTTAAGGACGGAGTGGATGGGTAGTAACCCTGAAATCAACTCTATTAAGTCGACTTAAGGGCAGTTAGGTCAACTTAACAAAGTGGACTAAGTTGACTTAACTTTAAGTCGACTTAGCAAAGTCAACTTAACCTTTTCTGGTGTAGACATACGCAATGACTCCTGAGCAAGTAACAAAATCTAACTGAAATATGTATTTCATTAATTACTGTGCTTTGGAAGAAATTCATATGGCTGATGCTATAGAAATGACTGAGGGTGCCAAGGCAAAAATATTCAACCTTGCGAGCCAAATCTTGCTTCCAGTGCCTTCTACGGAACCACACTAGGGGTGCGTCTACACTGGCAACTTAGGTCAACTTAAGGACGCTTAAGTTGCCCTACACAAAGGCGCGTCCACACTGGGCTTTTATTAAGTCAACTTAAGCACTTCCTTAGGTCGACTTAATAACAGCTTAAGTCGACTTAATAACACCACCTCTGAAGGTCAACTTAAGCCTTAAGTCGACTTCTTAAATCAACTTAAAGCCAGTGTGGATGGCTATGTCTACTATTAAGTTGAATTAACAGAGTTGACTTAACTTTACAAGTGTACACATAGCCTAAAAGCTCTAGCCTGCAAAGGAGCAAGCAACCCTAGGGGGTACTGAGCCTTCCGTGTGCCCGTTACCCAAAAGACCAGCTCTTAGGCCCTGATCCAGTAAAGCAGTGATCCCCAACCTATGTTCCGGGGGCTTTCAAACTGTCCCTTGTCTCCCCTCCTGCTGGCTGCAGACTGGAGTCACTGCCTAAGGACTCAGGCGAAGTGTGTTTCTGCAGGGCTAAAAGACCGATGAAGGCTCCTTGCTGCAGCCAAAGGGAAAGGAGATTAACACTCCCATCCCCCTGTCTGTAGCAGGGAGCATGGCAAAGCATTCTGCCTAGGTCCACAGGTGCTAGGATCCTTGCTGGAGTCAGAGGGAGGGGAGGGCTGATCTTCTGTCCCCCTGGCTCCAGAAGGGAGCCACTGTCTTGGGACCCAGACAGAGTACACAGAGCTGCAGGATGCATGCGGTTTCCCTGCTGCAATCAGGAGATCAGCAAGCACGGAGGCAAACTGCTTTTTGGTGGGGGGAGGAGGGCCTGCTGACGGAGGCTGGTGGCCCTCAGGGCTGTAAAAATGATTCCTGTGGGCCTTGAGCCAAAAAGGTTGGGAACCACTGCAGTAAAGCAAATTAGCATGTGCTTAGCGAGCAGCAAGTGTATAGTCACTGTAGTAGGTACAGGCCCAGTACAAGGCCCTTAGCTGTTACAGGCCCAGTATAAGGCCTCTAACCTGAACCAAAGTAATGTCAAGACATTGCTAAACAGAGATACATCATGAAAAGTTGGCAAGAAGAGGATAAATGTTGCATAAACATAACTAAGCATATTATATGAATAAGGTACCGAGACACCCAGGCACATTCCATAGATAAGGCAGAACAGGCAGACCCATCCCTGGAACAAGAACATGATGGATAGTTAGAACCAATATGTACAAGGTAATAGGCGGCACCCAACTACGTTAAGGGGTTGAGCCTTAATACTTCAGAAATATTGTGAAAGTTGTCTGTCTAGGTGTATAAAATGTATTTCTGGGGTGTGTCCGGGGTCCGGCCTAGGGGGCAGTGGAAAGTCCCGCCACTGACTGAGCCGAGTCCATTGTCCTAGGGTCAGTATCCGCAGTCTGCCTTTGAATGAGTCTTAGAGCACTCCAGGGGAACTGCTGCTGTATCCACCGTGACAATAAACCTGGTCGACGTGCCTTCGTACCTTACTGGACTCTGTGGTTATTGGGGGTTCTCTTCGGGTCTGCTGTGTCAGCTATCTGCAGAAGCTGGGGCAGCACTTAGAGGGAACACACGCACGCAGCCGAGTGATACCAACATTGGAGAGAGCAGAGCACCACACCGGGAGCCTCTGACAACAGTCCCATCAAAGGCAATGGACTTTAAACACATGCTGCACTGGTTTGCAGAATAGGGATTGATTTACGCATGGGCTTAAATTTAAGAATGTGCATATGTGCTTTGCTGAATCAGGGCCTGAGAGCATCATCTGACATCGATAGTTCAGAGTAACATCTGTGGTTGAGAGGGGACAAGCTTAGGGATGTCCATCTTGGCCAAAGAGCATGCAACATCTCCATAATGGCTCCTGGTGTGCCTGCCTGTTTGGGAGGCTGAATTATGGGGGATATTTTTGGTTTTATGTCTGTGCAACTGCACTGCTAAGGAAGGGGAACGCATGACAGCAATGCCGTAAGCCACATTGCACACCCACTATGGCAAGCCGCTGCTTGCAGCTTTGCCAGGGTAACTCAGTACCAGCCCTGCAACTAATCTGCTATTTCAGAGCGTGGCTCCTCCTGAGCAGAAGCCAAGGATGACTATGAGCACTCTTGCCAAACCGTCAGATGGTCCTGAAATGTGCACAAAAGGAGGTCTCCCAAAGTGAAAGGCTCATGTTCTAATCTACTGCGCCACCTAGTGTCTGGACAATTTAAAACACCCACACTTTCCCTCCCCTAGAATGTACCTTGTACTCCCAACCTTTATAGCTGGAATTCCACATGCTGTGTATGCCTGAGTGATTTTAAAATAGGCTTTATAACCCTAGGTTATCTGTCAGGGGGACTCACTTATGGATTTAGCAATATCAACAAACTTCTGACCTCTAGAAGGGCTGTCCATAAGATTCTGATGGAATGAATGATACCTAGAACAGGACCGACCTGTCAGTCAAGTCTGCATCACTCTCATCAATATCTTGTTAGTACAGTAATCAGTTCCTGTAGGGTGACCAGAGAGAAAGTGTGAAAAATCAGCTTAGGGGAGATGGCTAATAGGTGCCTATATAAGAAAACTCCCTGCATATCAGGATTGTCCCTATAACATTGGGACATCTGGTCACTCTAATCACCATCATTATGCAAGGCAAATTTATAGACCTATGGAAAGACCTGTTTCCTGCCTTCAGGAACGTAAATCTATAACAGCTTAGGTCCATGGCTGAACATAATACAAACATTAGCAAGGCTTTATGCCTCATTAAAAAAAAAACACATGAGCATTGTAATAATAGAATAAAGTGTGTCTCAGACTCACGGTAACACAGTGCTCAGGTGTGGCACTTTCAACTGAGTACTGAGTGACAGCTTTAAGTCAACACTCTTAAAATAATGTGCCCATTACTGGAGATCCACGTTACTGATGCTATTCACATATGTAAGGACTCTACATAAGTAGGGTTTGAGAACAGGTCACAGAGCACTTTTCATATTACCTGATAACAGGTACTGTAATTATTTTAGTTACAATTCTTAACCATGTTGAGAAATGAGTCTATTGGCTTACTTCTGTGTGCTGGTGTGGAGATCACATGTCCATTATCCTCTCATTTTGAAGAATGAAACACATGGGAGTGGGATAATTACCTATCAGAAGATACCAGTCCATGTCTGCAAAATACAAGAGGACTAATCCTGCAAGTGGTGGCTATAGGTTGACTTTCCGAATTAATAGTTGCCAAAGCAAACTATATGAACAGGTAGGCCTGGGACCATCCAAAGATCTAGTGTTTCTGTCTCTATGGTGGCTGTTAAGCCTCACTCTAAAGGGAATCTTTTCTACAAGGTACACCTTCCATTATTAAAAATGTTGAGACAATAGAATTGGAATCCATGGTACAGTGTATGAAACATTGTTTTTCAGCCAAACCACACCTATTCAAAGTGTCTGAACAGAGGGATTTTCTCCCACGAAATCTCATGCAATAAATAAATTTGTTAGTCTTTAAAAGTGCCACAGGACTCCTTGGCTATGTCTACACTTAAGTCGACTTTAGTAAGTCACCTTTATTAAGTCGCCTTTAAGTCAACCTTATCAAGCTGACATAGAGAGGCTACACTAGACTCCTAGGTTGACTGAAGGCACACTTTATCAGGTTGACGTAGAGAGTCTACACTAGACTCTTAAGTCAACTTGTGGGGGTTGGAGGCGGTGCATCGTGGGAAGTGTGGCAGCAGAGAAGGTCTCCTCTCCCCCAGCTATGCCTTCCAAACAGGAAGTGGGCTCAGCCCCTTCCCATTGTGCCTGGCAACTTGGAGCCTGAGCAGGTCATGGATCTGCCTCTTCTCCTGCACTTTGTCAGCCAGCTGAGCAACACCTGCCAGCTAGTGGTAAGGCTTCTTCTGCTGTGGAGCAGGCCTGTCTGGAGACTCGCCAGCGTGGAGGAAGACGACAGCCTGCCCCCCGCCCTGCTGCCCCAGCAAGCTGCTGCAGTCACTGCACTGCGCTCCGTGCCTCATCACCTCTGGACACGGGAGGCCCGCAGTAACTGGTGGGAGCAGATTGTCCTCACCATCTGGGGTGATGACCTGTGGCTGCAGAGCTTTAGGATGAGCAAGCGGACCTTCCTCGAGCTCATCCATGAGCTCACCCTTGTTCTGCAGCACATGGGCACCCGACTCCAACCCATCCTGCCTGTAGACAAGTGAGTGGCCGTCGCCATGTGGAAGTTGGCAACCCTGGACTCAGACCACTCTGTGGCCCAGCAATTTGACATCGGGAAGGCCACTGTGGGGACCACCTAATGCCGGTCTGTAGGTCAATCAACCGGGTTCTGCTAGCCCACCTCGTCACTCCAGGCAGCCTGCACAAACTCCTCGACAGTCTCACCCGACTCAACTTCCCCAACTGTAGAGGTATTGTGGATGCCACCCACATCCCCACCCAAGCCCCGGAACACCATACCATGAACTATGTCACTCGCCAGGGGTACTACTCCGTGGGCCTGCAGGACCGCATGGATCACTGTGGAATCTTCCAGAACATCTATGTGGGCTGGCCGGGGAAGGCGCATGACGCACGGATCGTGCACAACTCTATCCTGTACAGGCGCATGCAGGCGGACACCTTCTTCCCCGACCACACCATCACCATCGGGACGTGCAGGTTCTTCCTGTGCCAGGAACTCTGGGAGGGAGGTCAGGGAGGGAGGTTTGGAGGCCATGGAGATCGACTTAGGGCTACTCTGCGTCTACACTGGGTTAGGTCAACTCAATGAGGTCAACCTAAGCATTAGGGCGTCCTAAAAGGAGGTGTTATTACATCGACTTAACTTTTCCTTAGGTCGACTTAGGGAACTGCTTAAGTCGACTTAAGGAAAGCCCAGTGTGGACGCGGAGTAGTTTAAGTCGACTTAAGCCTCCTTAGGTCGACTTAATGTGTAAGTCTAGATGCATCCCTTGTTTGTTTTGCTGAACTAGACTAATACAGCTACCCCTTTGGAACTCTTCGATGAATACTCTGATTGGCTTAACCTGCTTTCATTGCCCGGGTTAAGGTTTTGTCTGCTTGTCTTTGGAATGTTCCAAAGTCTTCCTATATACTGTGGTGGGGCAGTTAGACAGGTAGAGTACATTGCCTTAGAATGTGGCATCTGTTCTGTTTTTACAGGTAAAAACTACTGCTTTACTAAACCGATAAAATGCTTATCTTATATTTTACAAAAACTGCAAGGAAATGAAAATCCCCCAAACTCATTATTTTAATCATGAACATATTTTACAAATGCCATTATGTAAATGATTTTTATTTAAAGAAACTTAAATCTTGGGCCTAAATTACCAGACTGTGAACAACAATGCTGTAATAAAACCATTCACTACAAACCCTTATAGCATTAGTATTTTGTAGCAAATAATATCAGCTCTCAGTAGATTAATTCTCATGTTTTAATATAGTATATTTCTAAATCACCCATATAGTTCCATTTTTTCTGCCTAATAAACAAATCTCAGCTATTGTCAAAAACAATCATTCTTTCTTATATCATAGAAGAGATCCTTCCTTTGTCTAATATTCCTCTGTCTTAATTTCCTCAGCATGTGTAAAAGTCACCCTGTCTCACTCTGTCATTATTACCTTTTGCTATAATTCTTCCTGTGGCAGTGAGTCTATTTCTTGAGGTATTTAGCTACTTGTTTTATGAGCAGTGAAATTATGGGGAGGAAAATATGAGGGCTCTAAAGGAATTTTTGCACAGCTAGAAAATCTTCAAACAGCAGATTCTCTCTTTTTCAGTGAATCCTAGTGCCATCTTTTGGGGGAAAGTTGTATATGCCATGACAGATGAAAAGAACACAAGTAGAAGAGTTATTCCAGTTAGATGATATCCCGTTGTATTTCACATGGAAGCAGGTAGTCCCTGGACCTTGAACTGGTGCCCATTGAGGAAAGGGTGAAAAGCACCTCACCATTTACATGCTCGCTGCAAGGGTCTGGAATAGTTGTAGTCCCTTCATTAATGAAGTGCATGGGCTACTCCCTCCATGCAAACCAGAAGGCACAAATCACACCAAAAGTGATGTTGGAGGTTGGGGTGGTGGAGTGGGCATTTAACTGGCCTACCAGTCAGACACAAGTAAGTTTCTTGTAACTTTAATGCTGAATTTTCTGTTTTTCCAGGGTTTTCTTTTATAAATACCTTCATTATTCTTGTAAGGCTTTTAACATTACGTTTTACCTGGGGAGTTTTCCTTTTCAAAAAGGTATTGCAGTATAAGCTGGAATTTGCTCTAGATCAGGGCATCCCTACTAGTGATAGAAAAGACTGTGCCATATAAGATAAGGGGCTGAGTGTCCTTTATTTATGTTAACACTATTAGCTCAGAGGTGATGGCAAACCCATTAACTGCTGTACATAGTGGAGCTAGCCATTAATAGGCAACAAAGAGCCATACCATGTTAGCATGGGTTGCACACTTCTGGTGTCTGGGGAAACTCATCCTAAACTTCAGCATTAGCAAAAATCTCTATAGCAGAATCCCTGTTGTAGTGACTCTACTTTCTGGTTCATCAGCAAGGATTGAGCCTATGACTTTCAGCTCTTTAGGATGGGTCATTATCGTTGGAGGCATTAGCAGACTCATACATGGTTAACCACTAAAGGGAGGGGCAAAGATGCACATGGATTAAATACTCACTGGTAAATCTAGAGCACATTCTTGTACCTTTTGCTTCAGAGGTCACATAAAACTTAGGGGCCTGACCACAAAAGTATTCAGCTCTCCTTTTTCCACATGAGGCTCAATAGACTAGGCTGAGGACACTGCGATGACCTCTTTGCCCAGGTACCTGTGTAAAACACGCCAAGCTAGATAGACACACAATTCCTCTCTTGGGCTCTGTCTACACTAGAAAAGTTAAGTTGATTTTGTTAAGTCAACTTAATAAGGTCGACTTTAAGTCCACTTAAAGTCGACCTTATTAAGTCGACTTAACTTTTCTAGTGTAGACATAGCCCCTTGTCGACCTTATTAAGTCGACATAATGCTTTAAGTCGAATTAATAAAGTCGATTTAGGCGCTAATCCCCATCCACACTGGCTTTGAGTCGACTTAAGGAGTCGATTTAAGGCTTAAGTCGACCTAAAATGAGGTGTTATTAAGTCAACTTAACCTTTCCTTAACTCAACTGAAGGAAATGCTTAAGTCAGCTTAATAAAAGCCCAGTGTGGATGCAGCTTTGTTTAGGTTGACTTAAGCCTCCTTAAGTCAACCTAAGTTGCCAGTGTACACAAACCCTTGAAGATATCTCAGTTCATTGCTCCTCAGTCACCTAGAACAAAATCTATACCTTGACACCTGGCAGCCTGCCAGTGCAGCAAGCAACCAGACCTTCATTGGTGCATCATGTTCAGTGGTTCTTGAAATGCCTCAGGAAGCATCTCCTCTCTTGGAGCGATTCAGCAATCTCACCAGCACCTAGGTGCGCCAGCCTTGGAAAGTGTATGAATACCTGAAGTGCCTCAGCAGGTCTCATCAGCCTCCTGGAATGGCTTAGGAGACTTCCACTGCCTTGGGAGATTCATAAGACAGGAATCATATTCTTGTAGGCCTTACTGTATGGAGGAACATGTGTTGGAGCGGGAAAATTGTCACCATGGGACTTCACCACATCAGACCAAGACTACTGAACACATGACCGCATCAGATCTGAATGAGCATTAGCCTTCTCATTGAGAACTAAATGCAAAACTCACTGCTTTTCCCAAGCTTTCTTGCTACACAACCTTTCCATACACCAAAACTTCCACTCTTGTTTCTTGTACTCAGAAACAATTAAAAACAAACAAACAAAAAAACCAAAAACAAAACAGAGCAAAGAGCTGTAAGTTTGTCAGACTTATTGTTGCAAGGTGCTCAGTTACTGTGGTGATATGTGACAATATAAGAATCTATAATAGTAGATTAGATAGATGATGTGTTGGGGCACTGCAGCTGAGACAGTGATTTAGAACACTGCTCACCAGCACTCTGGTATTTTTCTGCGGGCTCACAGGAGCCCCCGAAGAAACTTACAACGGTCCATACAGCTAGCCTGATGTGACCTGATTCCTATTTTTAACATTTAGCTTTCAAAACTTGAGGAAGTGTACATGGGATGGATTCTGAGGCTATGTCTACACTTGAAAAGTTAGATCGACTTAATGAAGTCGACTTAATACGGTCGACTTTAAGTCGACTTAAAGTGGACCTTATTAAGTCGACGTAATGTTTTAAGTCGACTTAATAAGCTTCACCAAGGCACTAATCCCCGTCTCCACTGGCTTAAGTCACCTTAATAAAGTCGATTTAAGTGCTAGTTTGAATTAAAATGAGGTGTTATTTATTCGAATTAACTTTTTCTTTATTCAATTTAAGGAGCAGCTTAAGTCGACTTAAGGAAAGCCCAGTGTAGATGGAGTATTGTAAGTGGACTTAAGCCTCCTTAAATCGACTTAGTTTGTAAGTGTAGACGCACCCTGAGTTATTACAGAGAATTGTTTCTTGGGTAACTGGCTGTTGAGACCTGCCCATGTGCTCAGGGTTTAACTGATCGCCATATTTGGGGTCGGGAAGGAATTTTCCCCCATGGCAGATTGGCTAGGGCTCTGGGAGTTTTTCGCCTTCCTCTGTAGCACAGGGCACGGCTCACTTATTGGTGAATTCTCTGTATCTTAAAGTCCCTAAATCATGATTTAAGGAGGTAAATAACTCAGTCATAGGTTAGTGGCTTATTGCTGGAATGGGTGGGTGAGGTTTCGAGGCCTGCATTATGCAGGAGGTCAGACTAGATGATCGTACTGGTCCCTTCTGACCGTAGATTCTAATAATCTATGAGACTATAAAGTTAAGAATATTGTGCCACTTCAAAACTAGATGACTCTAGTGCATTTAATTATAATTAAACAAGGAGGCTTGTGGCACTTCTAAAGACTACCAAATGTCTTTAATACATAAGCTTCTGTGAGTATAATCAATATAAACAAAAAAGATGTATCATCTGATGCTTCTTACACAGTGAGGGGTGACATATGCTCTAAATGTAGCATTAAAATACATCTAATTGATAGGAGGGACTTGTTAGAAAAATGAAAAGAAAAGTTGTTTAACTTATGTTACATAGCACTCTTCAGTGGTTGGTAACTGATTACTATATTAGCAGTGGAAATTATCATGTACTGAGAAGGCTGTTTTACAGCTGTTCTGCTTGCAAGATGCATTGTAATGAAACAGAGACATGAAAAGTTTGTGGAAGTTATACTGATATGTTGGATGAAAATATAATAAAGTGTAAGTGAAGAAAGAGAAATCATCTTTAGAATCTACAACCTCATCCACTCACATGGGTTCAATAATCATTTCTATGCTGATGACTTGCAAATATCCACCACTAATTAATCTCCTTCTACCCAAACTTGCATCCAACAAGCTTGTAACTCCTTTCGGATATCTTGTCATCACCTTAAGCTGATTTTGGCCAAAATCAAATTTATGTTCCAAACAAACCTTTCCCACTGTCCCTCCAGCCCCATCACTTTCAAAAGCACCAGCATCTGGGGTCCTCAGTTTTGGGATTATTTTTTACTTCTTCCTCACCTTTGTCTACGTATCCTGCTGGGCCTTTCTCCTCAATATCTTCAAGATCCATCCTATACTTTCCATTCCTATAGCCTCTGCCTCAAAGTGTCCAGCCTTTCACAACCTTTCATTTGTTTCTTACACAGTGATCTCTGTAACTTCTTCCATCCATTTCCCTCTGTAGGATACAGCAAGGCCCCTACTCCATCCAAATTTGAGTCCCTCTTAAATATTTAAGTTGAGTTACTTTCTGTATAAATGGCTATCATTGTTTCCTTGAACCTAACGTCCATCTCCATCCTCAGATTGTGAGCTCCTGGAAGCAGAGACTGTCCATCATGGATCAGAGAGTATGCTATGCCTTTTGTCCTTCTGGTGTCTCTCATGAGTGCACATTTCCTGGTGTTAGGCCTTTGGTCTCCACATCATTCAATGGGGAATCCTTTTACTCTGCCACTCTTAGGCTGCGTTTACACTGGCAAATTAAGTCGACTTAAGCTTGGCTTAAGTCGACTTAATTTGCCCTGCGTCCACACTACACTTTGCTTAAGTCGACTTAAGCAGCTTGCTTAAGTCGACTTCATGAAAATTAAGTCGACTTTATTAAACCTGCTTTTTACTCGACCTAAGGCTTAATTCAACTTTCTAAAGTCAAATTAAGCTAGTGTAGACATGGGGTAGCCCTAAGTCGACTTAGGGTTACCCCAGGACCACACCACTGCCCTCCCTGCCGGGGGGGGGCACAGGGGGAGCCTGGCATGCCCCCAAAGGGCAGGGCAGAGCCCTGTGTGTGATGCTGTCTGGATTTAGGGAAGCATTTATGATATTATTTTCAATGGATATCTCATAAATGCTCTATAATCCATAGGAACTATGTCATGTTTGGTATCAATAGAAAGGTAGTAATTTGCTGGGAATGATTATATAGTTTATGTCTAGGAATTCTATTTGGATTAGAAGTTAAGAATTGGGTATTCTATCTGTACTTTAACTTATGTTATTTTATTGAAATACCTGTGGGTGGGTGTGTCAAACCATTGTGTCCTTAATGTTTAGGAATGTACCAGGGATAATGGTCCCAGGGACTAAACTGATGAGCCATTAAGGACACAATGGGTGTATTCCTTATGTCCTTAATGGCTCATCAGGATACTCCCTGGGACCATTCTACCTGGAAAATTCCTAAACATTAAGGAGACAATGGTTGTTCAAACCTGCCTGTCTAAGGCTTTCCTCCAGAATGACACAAGTTAAAGTATGGATATAACATCAAATTCCTAACTTCTTATCGAAATAGAATTCCTAGACATAAACTATATAATCATTCCCAGCAAATTACTAACTTTCTATTGATACCAAACATGACATAGTTCCTATGGATTATAGCATTTATGAGATATCCATTGAAAATAATATCATAAATGCTTCCCTAAATCCAGACAGCATCACACACAGGGCTCTGCGTTGCCAGGGTCCCTGTCCCCCTTTGCCCCATTGCACACATGGGGCACCCCCCCCCCGCCACCGTGGACCTGCCCAAGGTCCCCCTAGCCCCACAAAGTCGACCTAGAGCATCCAGTGTGGGTGCTCTAGGTCGACTTTGTAAGTTCACCTTTAAGTCGACTTTAATTTTAAGTGTAGACACACTAAGTCGACTTAAAAGTGCAAGTGTAGACATAGCCTTAGACTGGGTACCTAGGTTTCAGCACCACTATTTCTCACTATGGCTCCTTTAGCAGAGCCAGTCTAACCTGACTTTCTGTAGGAATCTTCTCTCTTGGGTGCTTTAACACCAGACACTATATCATCTGCAGTGACACAGTTGAAGCTTTTCAAAACAAAGTTATATTTATTAAGCAGCAGGAACACAATAGTCAGAGAAATGGGTTAAAATAACAAAGCCGACTTATGCACATGAATCTTCCTAAACTTCATTCTTTCCTTGCCAGTTTTGGGTACGTTCCACTCAGCCTAGTCCTCCCTAATCCTGGGATGGGAGAGACAATCAGTCTGTGCAGTGTTCTCTCAGCATCTATCTGTCCAAGACTCCTCACTAGTCGTTGCTACCTGATTACCTTCTCAGCAGGCTTCATTAATGGCTTAGTGGCCCTTTGATCCCAGGCTTGATTCTAGGGTGTGGGGTGGGAGGGGGAAACTGCTGGCCTAGCTAGAACCAGGAAGGTGGGTATTTCCAGGTTAATAGTCTCCCCATAGTTCTGGTGATGAACCTGGGTATTCTCCCTGGAGGTATCTCTTTCTCTCTATCACTGTTTCTTTTTTGGTTTGTCTCTCCTAATACTATCTTTTGATTTAGTTCCAGGCAGTCCTACAGTATAGTATCAGGAAGGTAACTTAAGATGCATATAATAGTCATAAAAATAATACAGAAATCTCCAACATTCTCTACACCATTCTTCTTGAGTGTTTGGACAGTGCCTACCATATACTAAGTGCTACAGTAAACAGGTATTAATGAGAGCAAAATCGTTACACTTTAACTGGTGGTTTCCCTCATCATCTTTAAACACTACATACTGTTGTTTCTCCCAGCATCTGAACTCCTACGCTCTGCCCCACTCCCTGTGCTCCACCCAAGCGGCTACCTCGACAGCGCCATTTGGATATGATTGTATCATACACCACGGGCCACAACATGTAAGGTATTTGTAGTTACATATGGGAGCAAAAAGAAGTTGTGTCCACATGTAGTGTGTCGCTACATGCATCATTGAAAGGCTCTGGTGGCTGGGGGTGAGGGGGTACCAAGGAAAGGCTTCAGCAGTAAAGAGCTGCTGGAATCCTTCCCCACTGCCATAGCCTTTTCCATCAGCAGTGAAAAGCTCAGGCAGCTCCCAGTGTCAGGAAATACTCTGGGAGCAGGGAGGCAGTGTAGACATTCTGGCCTGTCTTTACCTGTCTAAGCAGCATCTCACTGCTTCCACTGCTCTTTATACCTGTGTTATGGCAGCCTGCAGCGTAAGTGCTCTACATGCCACTATAAGGGGCATGCAGTGTAGATGTACCCTTTTTCTCCTCTTCTTGTTCTTGACACTTCTCTGACAGCCATTACACATTGAATAGTCTCCCACTTACTATGACTGTGCCTAGTGTGGGTTGTAGCTGAGAATGCCAAATTCAGGATAGACTCATAAAACCGGGCAGACACACCTGAAACTGCTGGCGTGTTCTATAATTGGATTTACCAAGCCAGTATCAAAAGAGAGTGCTTGTATCACTACAGTGGTTAATATGAAGCTAAAAACAGAATCCCCTAGGCATGTCAGACTCTATTACCACTCAGACATCTGGGCTTTATGATGAGAAAACCAGATTCAACATACATTACAGAAAACCAGATTAATCTTACCTAAAGTTCTTCTAGTCCCATTAGATCAGTCACTCCCCAAGTCAATATATACACTTTAGATTTTACCAACTACCATGTTTGTAGGCAATCCTTCAGTAACTAAAGGTTTATTAATATAAAAAGAAATTAAGGGAATTTTTAATTGGTTAAAGGAATCAGATACATTGCTATTAATTTCAAACTGCTCGAGTCTGGATAATTGATGGGAAATCTGCCAGCTTCCACTAAATCTCTCTGGTTCACCCATCAGATTGGGGGAGCATCAGTCCATTGTTCTGTGCTCACCTTTGTTAGAGATCCTGTCCAGAGATGTGGAACAAGAATGAAGACAAAGAAGTGATGTCACAGCCTCCACTTTTATATCCTCAGTCCATGTGCATGGAAAGTTACTGGCAAAAGATGGAGTCTTTAGATCACATGTCCTTATCACATGTCCTTAGAGAATCATGGGGCAGCCATTATCTCAGTAGCCTCTGAAATATCTTCAGGTGGGGTTCACAGATTGATTGTCTGTAATGGGCCATGTAGCAGGCTGTCTAGCCTCGATGCAATTCGTCTTGGGGTGTCACACAAGAAAATAACATATTTGAGATACAAACACACAGCCAATATTCAGAACTTCAGATACAATGGTTATACCTGGATTAAAACAGGATAAGCATATTTAACAGATTATAACTTTTCCATTACATTACATGACATACTTTGTACAAGCTTTATTGCAAATTTTTACCAGTGGTGATTGAATTAGTGCAACTAGTTATTTTCCAGATACTGTCTGGAGCTCTCTCTCATCTTCATAACAGGTCTCAGGCTCAATCTTTCCCATGGACTATTTCAGCTTTAAGGGTTATGTGGGTCAGGGATTTATTTGGAATCTCCTGCCTTTTAACTACAAATTCTCTTCGGCAGGGACTCTTGAGTTGTTTGGCACAGTTCAGCTGTTGTACAGAGCCACTTACAGCCATGCCACAATGGAAGGCATAAAAAATAATTATTTAAACAAACAGAATCTTTGGTCCAAGTGAGGGCTGTAAACTGTATTGCTAGGTACTTATATGGTGGGGTGGCCAAACTTACTGACCCCCCTCCACCAAGACCTTCCTCCCTGCTGGACAGAATTCTCTAGCCCCATCAAACTGTTAGTGGGCAGAAGCTCTGATTTCCCCACCTGAGTCAGGTAGGAAGAGAACTGGGGTGCGGGGGGAGAGGGAATAGGGGACTTCATATGCGCAACTTAAACTATAAAAGAGCCTTGGGCAGCTCATGAGCCATAGTTTGGCCATCCCTGGCATATGGTCTCATCACCACATATCTCCCAAGTGTTTTCTGGATTATTCTTCACTTTGCCCTGTGAGGTAAGGAAGTACTATTATTCCCATTATACAAATAGGAAAAACTAAGGAGATGGCAATTAATGTCCAGGACCATATAGGAAAGCTGTGGTTCAGCCACGAATGAAATCAAGCGTTCCCACATCCCAGTCCAGTGCCTTAACCATGAGATCATCCTTCCTACCTTGTGAAGCCAGTCAATATTGGAAAGGTCCGAAAAAGCCTCCCTCACACTGCACAAGGGCTAATCACAATAATGCTTTTACTCCTCAGAGGCCTGGTTGCTCCTGCTCCCTCCTTGGGGTGCAGTATATTGAAAAAGGACAAGGTGTGATAGAGGAATGGTCTCAGATCACATCCTCCACAATGGTCCATTCATTGGGGCCAGAGCCCCAGGGAGAGCAATATGTTCTAATCAGGTGATATGAAAGAGTACAGAGTAGCCCCAGAGCAAAACATATCTGATTGACTGGCTCAGGTGCAATATGGCTGCAAGAGGTGGTATTTTTTCAGGTGCACCGCTTGGCTATGTCTACACTTACCAAAGTTAGTTCCAATTAGTTAATTCGAACTAACTAATTCGAACTAATTTTAGTTAGTTCAAATTAACTTAATTCAAACTAGCATGGCCCCACTAGAATGCAAGTTGGAACTAAGCAAGGGCCATGCATGGCACTTGCTTAGTTCAAATTAGTCAGTTGCATTAAGCTCAATGTGCCGGTTAGTTCGAACTAAGCACTTAGTTCGAACTAACATGGCCACATTGACTTAATTCGACCTAACTAGTTCGAATTAAGGGTTAGTTCGAAGTAAAATGAGGTTTTACTAATTCGAACTAACTTTTCCTTAATTCGACTTAAGGAACTGCTTAAGTCGAATTAAGGAAACTCAAGTGTAGACACACCATTTGGAACTGTGCAACTTCTCCCTGCCCCTTACCTAGGGCAGGATCACAAATGCCAAAGTCTTACCCCAGTAAAAATTATCTCAAAATCAGTAGCAGTGGAACACATTGTCTAGTGTATGTAAATGCACAGGTGCTCACAGTGATCTGCGTCAGTTACAAAGAGTCTACATGAATGAATAGGTAAGAGGCAAATTACTTAGGTGTAACAATGAAAACCACAAACGGGTGTGAAACTTTTAAGACATCAGCAAGGACCTGTGCTTAATGATCTTTATCATCTACAACACAACACAGCTTTCATGAAGGTGACATGATCCATGGTAAAATTCTGGGAATTAGACTCTGTGTGTAGGATTTAATGTAATGATGGGGCAGACAGCAGTCTCACTTTAAAAATGTGGCTTTCCTGTTCCAAAGAGTGAAAATTTCCAGTTTGGCATGTGTCTGGTGAATGGGAAGTGAAATCTTCCCTGAAAGGGGGACATAATTTATGTAAACATTGGGAATTTCAAATTAAATGTAGAATATCTACAGTTGCAATCTATAAATTCTTTCATGAGTGGAAGCTATCATTGACACTGATAGGCAAAGTTTGTGATATGAATCCAATAAGTAGATATTAGATACACCAAGGGAGTATGAACAACCAAAATGTTGTACTGTACCTCCCCCATGTGGACATTGCAGGTGCAAACGTAAAGACCCTGCATTTCCACTAAGATTCATAAGCAGTAATTAAGCCCCACAAAGCCTGTTCAAAGAGGACTAAAATAGTGTGAGCTCAGAAACTTTAAGTTCATGCCAATATGGGGGAGGTACAGTGCAGCACTTTGGTGTTCAATGCTATGCACATATTGTTAGTCTGCATTGTGGGGCAGTGTAGCTATGCCCTCAGACACTACAAAATTAAATATTAATGAGAACAAAAGTCTTGTGGCTGCAGAACTGCACAAGGACTCAGGAGATCTATGTTCACTTCCCACAGTCTTTTTGTGTGGCCTTGGGCAAGTCATTGAACTTCTCTTTGCCTCAGTTATCCTTCTGTAACTTTAGAAGAATAATTAAAGTTGGTTGGAAGTTTTATTTTCTGCAGAAAATTTCAATTTTTTTTTGGCAAAGTATGGTAAACCAAAATATTTCAATGGAAAGTCAAATAATTGCATTCAGAAATGCCACCCTAGGGCTTCATGGGAGCTATAGTTTGGGTGCCTCATGATCCCATTATTCTTTGAAGGCTCTGCTCCCCCTGGTTGGACTACAGCTATGAAAATGCACTACAGTCTTCCCTCTTGCTGAGGGGAGGCAATGTACTGTGAAAGTCCCTGGCTGTAGTATATCATGGGACATTGAGTGCAGCCAAAGAAGTTGACCCAAGGAACAGAATGGTACATAAGACAATCACACTACAGCTTCCACAAGGCACCATGATCATATTCCCAAATCAAATTATTTTAGTTTTCCTCTGGAATATTTTGGTTTGTGGCTGAAAACTGAAAATGGAAAACTTCAGGTTTTGGGTATTCAATTTTGAGGAAAAAAAAATTCCAGATACTTTTTGCGAAAAACATAGTTTACATGGAAAAGCCATTTTTTGTTGAAACACAAGTTACATGAAAAAATTGCAAGCAGCACTATTAATAATAGCTCTCTTCTTCCAACCTTTGTCAGTTTTCTGTATTTAAAATGTAAGCACTTTGAAGCAGGGACAGGTTCTTACCATGTATATGTACAGCACCTAGCACTGTCTCAGTTGAGGCCTCTAGGCGCTACAGCAAAATACTACTAATAAAGAATAACTACAGGTCCAAGGGTCAGAAAGATAGTTTTAGTTCTATTTCAAAAATTAACATATGAATATATTTAAGAAATCATTTTCACTGTGCCTTCCATGCAGTTTCCACTTCCGTGGCTGCAGGTTTGCACTTTCAAAGTCTTGTCATCCATGTTTTTGTACATGCAACAAATTGGGAGCCTAATTATTAGTAGCTAGATGTCTAAATATCTGTCTTGATAGCACAAACTGGTAATTATATGTCTTGCTACAATATCTGTCTCTATAATTCATTACATATGCAAAAATGTGGTAAGTTGCACCCCAGAAACAATGCATTTTGAAAAATCACACCTATAATTTTTAATCTAACTTCTATGTTTTCATTAACTCATAGATCTGAAGGCCAGAAGAGATCATTATGAGAATTTAGTCTGACCTCTTGCTATTTAAAGGGCTTTGCTGGTCTAAAGAAAAACGCCTATTTCATCAAATCGGCACTGAAATTTCCAAATAAAAGGACAATTCATCATGAGTGAACTCAGAAATATCCATATGAAAATTTATTTGGAATCATTTTATCTATGATTGACCAACAATACTGTGCATTGTGCTTTACAACAAAATAAGAATACACAATCTCTGCCCCAAGGCGCTTATGATCTGATTAGGTTGCAAACAAAACATGTCAGAAATTAACAATAGGTGACATACTAACATGAGCTACCCAGAGCAAAGGTGTCTTGCCATGAGCACTAAAAAAATCTTAACAGAGATGTGCTGTGAGGACAGATTTGAAGAAGAAGAAGAAGAAGAAGAAGAAGAAGAAGAAGAAGAAGAAGAAGGTGGGGTTGTTTCGTGTGCAAGAAATAGTCAGTTTCAGCTGAAAGAGGTGGCATGGAAGAAAGCACAGAGGTGATGGTGGTGGTTACACAGGGCTGGATCCTTTAGCTGCTCACAGTGGAAATTGCAGAGAAACCAGGAGGAGTTCTGTACATTGTGCAGCCGCAGGATCAAAATCAGCATCATAAGCATAAAAGCCACAGAGCAGGAGGCTTCAGTGACAGACTAGCAGAAGACCATGTCTTGTACAAGAGACATCAAGACTGATCAAGTGCAAAGCCAGGAGGGAAAAAAAACCCATCAACAACTACTGGGGGACAAATGGATTGGTTTGCAAAGTTAAGTATGTGTAGTTTGCCTAACTGTCAGTCAAGTGAGACATGATAATGTTAAAAACAGAGATACTAGGTGTCAGACCGATGCTCCATCTAGCCCAGTATCCTGGCTAAGGCTTCTGACAGTGGCCAGGGCCAAATGCTTCAAAGCAAAGGAACAGAACAACTGATCCATCCCCCATAGCCAGTCCCAGTTTTTGGCAGTTGGAGGTTTAGGAATGCCCAGAGCATGGAGTGAGCAAGATACAAATATTTGAAAAATGAAAATATAAAAATGGGATTAAAAACTATTTAGTGTGATGTATGGAAGCATGGCTGGGTGGTAGTATTGTTGAAAAGGATCTTGAGTTTACGTTACTCAGGTTTATCTGAACCTAAATCTATGATAACTGATCTCTGTTTTCCAGGTGCTGTCAGGACAGAATGGCCGTGAGGTATGTCAGGTGCAAGTCATATGAAGTCCAGATTCTCTTGTAACAGTTATAGTGGATCCCAAATTAATGCAAAACAAGGCTAATATCTTAAGTATTAACAGGTGGGTTGTATGTCAGACACATGAGGTAATTGTTCCTCTGTACTTGGTACTGGTGAAACCTCAGCTAGAGTCCTCTGCCCAGTTCTTGGAGCCACACTTTAGGAAAGATATGGACAAATTGTAGAGTCCAGAGGAGAGCAACAAAAATGATAAAAGATTTAGAAAATATGACCTTTGAGGAAAGGTTTGTCTGCAGCAGGTAAAGGATGGGAGAAGGAAGACTCCTGGAAACAAAGTGGTGGCAGAAAAATAAACTTTATTAATCTCCCTCTTTGGGGT
>ML685813.1:12741635-12822147 GCA_007922175.1 Pelusios castaneus
CTGCATTTCTATGATTCTATAATTAGAAGTAAACGATTTAAATTACAAAAAGGGAATTTTAGGGTAAATAGCAGGAAAAACCTTTTTGACAGTAAGATGTATTACCCCATGGGATAGTCACCCCAAGGGAATGGATGGAAGCCCCAGGGCTGAGGACTTTTGAAATGAGGCGGGAGTAAATACTACCAAATATGTAATAGAGAGTAATTCTTCAATGGCAGGTGAATGAACTGGATGAGCTAGTTGATCCTTTCCATGATTTCATCTATGATTCATTCCTACACGGGAGTAGGACACAAACACCTCATTTTACTCTTGTATATAATCCATAACACAGGGTCTAAAGATCTTCATATATAATACTGAGGGACTATGATGACTATGAGCTGTCTGGTTGTTCTACTTATTTGGATTTTTAAAATGCACCTTTCCAAAGATGGGAGAAAATGTACAAGTCATTTTAAGACAAGCAAAGTTCCAGTTGGTCTACTAGCCACATTAAAAATCTTTCCCCAACCTTTTGTTATATGCCTTCCCTCAAAATTCTCACCGACTCAGTGCACCACTTAGAGAAAGCATGAGTAAATAGGTAATCTTTGCAACATTTCCTGGGAGTCAATGCACTTAAACTCTGGGGGTGTGAGGCTGAGTGAGCTGACTTGGGCTCTAAGGCTCAGTGCCAGGGGTTTTTTATTACAATGTAGACGTACCCTGTGAAACCATAAGGGTGAATTCTAGAGCTCATGGTGCTATACTGAGACTGCCTTGCGTAAGTGACAGAAGTTTCTCTCCAGTTTAACTCTGGAGGTTGTAAATTCCAGCACCCCAGATGCTCTCAACTACTTAGTTTATAAGGCTATGTCTACACTTGTTATGTCGACAGAGTCGACTTTAAGTTGACTTAAAGTTGACCCTGTTAAGTTGACTTAACAGTGCGTCTACACTTAAAGGTGACTTAAGTCGACCTTGTTAAGTCGACTTAACAGAGCCTCTGGTGTAGACATACCCGTCCGTCCACACTGGCATTAATACACTGATTTAATAAGGTCAACTTAAGCCTTAAGTCGACCTTCAGAAGTGGTGTTATTAAGTTGACTTGACAAGCGCCCAGTGTGGACACAGAGTTATGCAGGTCGACTTATGCATCCTTTGGTCCACCTAAGGTGCCAGTATAGACGCACCATTAAGGCAGTGGGAGTTCCTAAGATATACAAGACACTAACTACTAAGTGCTTTATACAGATCAAAACATGCTGTTGAAAATGAAATGGAGGTCAGTGCAGTCTTCAGTGAAGTGTATGTGCTTCCTGCGAGAAGCACTGTCAAGCATATAGGTAGTCATGTTCCACCCTAGCTGATGATGTGGAGTGGCCTTTTCATAGAGCTCAGACAGAAAGCAATGCAGTAATCCAGTATGTAGGTGACAAATGCATGGAAAACTGGGATGAGATCCTCTTCCTAAAAGAAAGTATTCAATATCTTAACTAAGTGAAGATGACTAAGTGCTCTTGGCCACTTTTTAATCTGAGCAACCAAGAGCAGCCCAGGATTCAACTGGCGCTCAAAGCTGCAAACCTAAGTAATAAATGGCAGACAAAACTCCCTTTATCAGGATCATTTATTTCCTGCATTATATCCACCAAGTGCTTCTGCTAACCTACGTGTGTTATTTATCCTCTCCTGACTATCACTCATCCTGCCAGCTCTCATTCAAATCCCCATTTTGGTTAAACTGACAGGTGCAATTCTAGTTTAATCATATGGAGACATGACAAGTAGGGATGAGCACTGTCTGCATACTGAAAACACTACAAATCACATTGTCTCTCTGTCCTCAAGTAGCTTCTCATACTGATGAACAAAATAAGCAGTAGACAACAGTAGTATTGAGTGGTATAAATTGTTCCATTCCTCACAGAGAGTGATTATCACAGAAGATCAGTGATGATGAATGTCAACACTCTAAATTATTGCATTTCTCATGAAAGCATATAAAAAAGCAGAGGAAGGTTCACAGAGCTGCACAATCTATTGAGTGATGAATCAGTTTGGTGCCACAAGTGGTTGGCATTTAGGAAAATGCCACTACTTTCCCCCTCCTCCTGATCAAGAAGTCAAGCTAAAGGAACCTGGCAGAATGGAGCCCAGAGAGCAGGCATGATCGATCATATTTTGAATATCTGCACAGTCTGCTGTGAGGAGCCTTATTTGGCAACTAATGTAACCTGAATGTATTTTGTGGAAAGCACTTTGGAAAATTTTTGTTTCAAATTCACCATTAGTCTGAAAAGAAGGTGTACAAATACACAAAGGCTCATTTCAAGTGTGTTTTGTTTCTTTCTCTCAATTTAAAAGTTTGCACAAATTAAGCCTAATTATAAGAGACATTTAGCTGCATAAGTAGAAGGTGTAAGAAACACAGCATGAACTGAAAAAGGAATGAACACCACTCACTCAAAATCATCAATCGTTTTGTCTCCATGGAGAATATACAAAGAATCTAGGGTTTGAGGCTAAGAACTGCAGGATCCAAACAATGGAGTATGCTGGAGACAGAAGGAGAATGTAAAGGGAGCTGAGAAAGCTCTTAGAAGTTGGTAACTGGAACCATCTGTGCTGTGCATTGAAATGGCGTTTAGGAATCATCTACCAAATGTCCTGGCCATACCACACTCCTCACACTCTGGCCTCAGTTCCCACACCCAGAAGCAGAGACAGGGGTGGCATAGCCCCTTTCTGACACAATCTTTCTATGGCCGGTTCAACTGGCTTTACAAGCAGAATCCCCTCACAAGGCACACCCAAGGATCTTGCTCTTAATTTTTAAGAGGTGAAGCCTACATTGGCCACAGGTGCCAAGATGGGATGTGATACTCCATCTCTCCATCTTGATCCAAGCCAGATTCAAGATGCAGGCATTAGACCTGTAGTTCCTGTTGCAGATGAGAGCAGTGAGGAGACATTCTAGCAGCATTGCTATCATCAAAGGGTACCTCTGTCGTATGCACGATGTAGGATCAGAGTATCCAGAGAAAAGCAAACTATTATTCTTATATTCAGAAAGTAGGTGTTCCTGGCTAGACTTTCTAAAATAGCAAGTGACTAACCTTTTCCAGTAGCATAGCTTTTGTAACCTTTCAGTTATGTTTTTTTGTTTTTATTGTTGTTTTTTTAAAGCAGTGCAGGCTCTGACTGGATCTTTTCCAGGCTACTACTGTATGACTGATCATGCTTTTGCTTAATCTGAGTAATGCTTAAAGTCTTAAATGTAATTCTTCATTTACAGACTATTGCCAAGATATCCAGAACACGGAGGTCTGGAAACTAAGTTCTTGTTCCATTGCAAGGATAAACAAAATGAAATATGGCTACACAAATATTCACAATAAAATATGAAACTATACTGATTTAACTAAGTGGTGCAGAAGAAAAACAAAGAAAGGGTTATCTTTGAAGTCTTAATTGTAGATATTCTGCACAATAAACACTGCCTGCTGTGGAGAGCCACTCAGAAATGACAAGGCCAGTTTCTCAATGTACAACACGGAGTTATGCCATTATATAATAGATGAGGATCTGGGCCCCTGTGTACGATGTGGAAATATTCTGAACCTAAATACAAAGAAAATATTCTGCTCTGTGTAAACACCAAAGATGGTATTGTGAGGACAAACTAAGCTCAGTTTTAAAGTAAGGAATAATGGAAGTTACTCATTTTTCATTTTATTTACTAATAATGATACAGTATGTGTTAATAGCAAAGGTGTATGATAGTTCAACAAACTCTAGTCTAGTTGTAAGCCATAGGTTGGGATTGGTCCTATGATGACGAGAAGGAATTTCTGGATCGCAGTCTTCCCCCAGTTCTATGTTTCATTTTCATTCTTGGCCACAGTCATCGAAAATTTGGTACAGTTGGCAATATCTATTCAAGAGAAGCGTGGGATAGGAACAGCAGGGGTGAGTAGTGCAGGATTCAGGTATATTAACAGAACTGTGTGGATTTGTCCCTCATTTCCATGATTGGTAAAATTCACAAATCAAAAATATATTTTTTAAAAAAGAACATTTAAAAATATTTAAATCATTTAGGAAGAAGATCTAATAGGCATCTTGGTCACTACAAATGCAAATACAGACTACTGTGTAAATCTGAATTGCCATGCTAGGCCAAGCTTATTTTATTACATACATTCTGCATTCTAAGTACTAATAAGTTCATAATGTAAACATTAAGCATACAGAGTTAAAATTCAAGGCCACAATATTTTTGATTGTCCCTTTTTTGTCTTTGGTTGGCCGAGATCAACTCGTAGTGTATAAATGCATAAGTTATATAATTATTATATAAAAAGGAAAAAATAACATTGACTTGTATACTTCATTCTAACAAACGCACAGCGTTCGCGACTCGAAAAAGAAAAACTGGCGCCCGCTTAACAAAAATACTTTATGATATCTGATTTTGGCAGTTGAGGGTTGTCTCTTACTTTAAACCAGTAGAAAACAAACTCCCTTCATAATGATGAGGTCCTAAATGTTACTTTTAAATATCAGACAATTCCAGTTTTACATTTTTTAAAGAGATGCATATTCTGATTTCTGAATTCTTCTGCTTTTCCCTTTCTCCACTTACAAAAAAAAATCAAGTTTATTCCTTCTATAATACTGGGAACGGTATAATACTGATCAAAATATTTCTCAAGTCCAAACAAGTAATTCTTTATAGTTCCAACACTATCAAGTGACCAGTCTCTTCAGTATCTACTGGTAAAGAAGTTTCTTTTCTCCAATTCTCATCTTCATCCTCCTTTTCCTCCTTTCTACTTCCTGTGTCAGATGCAGGCCCTTAATCTACAATCATACTCTTGTCCTTCAGCACATTCTTAATTCCAATGTTTGGCTCAGGGTTCATGAAATACTGTCAAGGAATCTTAAAGCTTGGGTTGTCTTCACAGTTTGAAATAGCTGATACCTTTCCAATGAATGGAATGCATTTTGAGTTTAACCAAAAACTATGCTATTGTATTCCAAATCAGCTTCCACACTCAATCAGTCTCCCATTCTCTCTCCCTCTCTTTTTTTTTTTTTTTGTTTCCATTTTTTAAATACATGTATGTTGGGGGTTTTTGTTGTTTGCTTGGGGGGAGGTTGTTTATTTTTTGTTTTTGCTTTTAAGGAATTTGTATGCTGTATGTTAGGTCACTATAGTATTATCCTAATATTGCTGTAGTATAGTCCCAGTTTGCACTAGCAAGATATCAAATTTTACACAGAAGCTTATCAACTTTTTAAGACCACTTTCTTTTGTAGGTTGTCTTTATCATTTCATGCTTTTACCTACAACAGTCTTTTGTTGTTTGGTCCACAGATTTGATGCCCATATACATTACATTTTAGCATCTTTATACTCTTGAATACTTTCCCGACTACAGAGTCTTTTGACTTTATTTTCTCTCCAGTCAAACTTTTTCATGCCTCTTTAGGCACTTTTAATTCATGTTCTCCAATATATTCCATCATAATTACTTGGGTACTGTATTCCATGGAGAAGTGTCTCTTACTTTTTTTCCATTTAGTAGTAGGTGCCAAGGTGAGAAGGCATATGGGTGGCTGGAAGCCTAGTATTAGGGTAGATACTTCCAGTTGGTGAATTCCAGTATGTAGTAGGAGCAGCAAAAAAGCTGGAGGAAGTTACAGGTAAAGCAGGAGGATGGGGAGCTACAAAGTTCATCTTCTGAGGATGTGCATGGTAGGGGCTCATGTAGGGTAGATCTGCTGGATACTTATACATGGATGATTCTGGTGGATGAGGCTGGAGAGCCTGAGCAATTCCATGGAAGTCAAACTTGTAGGCATAACGCTTACCATGGACTTTAGTCATAATATTTTTATCATAGTAGTAACGGAGTGCACGACTGAGTTTGTCATAATTCATGTTGGGCTTGCTTTTCCTTTCTCCCCAGCGTCGGGCAACTTCATCAGGGTCAGTCATCTTGAACTCTCCATTGGTGCCCTCCCAGGTGATGCAATTTGAATTGGAGCTATCAGACAGGAGTTCCAGCAGAAACTGCCATAATTGTATCTGTCCACTCCCTAGGGGTGGAAAAATAAAATGCAAGTTAAGAACCAGTGATTAATAACATTGGGACATCAACACTTCCGGACTTTCACATTTGAAATCCTAGTACTCTATTACCACTGGATTCCTATCAGGAAAAGTTTCAACCTCTGCTCCTGCCTCCCAGTCTAACTAGTCTCTCTCTCTCCCACTCAATCTTAAAAAAATCTGCACAGCAGAGACAATTATTCAAAGTACTGTTTTCCCTATTTTGACAGGCAGAGTGGCATTAAGTGAATATTTAATAATTACCTCATGTCATTTACTTCAGAAAATTGATCGTGGAATACTACAACACAGATATAGGAAACTAATCTCTAAAGTTCAGGACAAACAGCTTTCACTTGCATAATAATTTTCTTGTTCCCACAATATTATTTTGCAACTAAATTTTCTCCACTATGGAATAAAGCTACACAAAATGGAGAGGTTTAGAGAAAGCTGGATCCTTTCCAAACCATATCACCCATTTCCAATATTTGGGGACATGTAGAATGGAAATTCATTAGATTGCTGTTGCACAATGTGACTGAATTGCACAGCATTTGAGAAAACAATGAAAAGGTTTATAAAGTGAGTTCTTGTCATTGTTCTCTGTCAAACAGGAGTGGAAACAACTTCTGAAGTTAAGATTCCAAACACTGGCATTTCTCTCTTCTCTGGAAATTAAGTCTTAAAGAGAAAGTATTAGTGCTGTTGACAGCCTTGCAGTAGGCCTCTACACATTAGAAAAATAAAATATGAGTCTTTTAAACAGTTGGCAGTATTTTTAGATGGTCCTGCCACTGATATTCATGTAAAAAAGTAGTATTTTATGACAAAGCAGTGCTGATACCATGCACGTTACATCTGCAATAGCTTTCAATACTCTGTATATCGCCATCGCAATGTCTGCAGTATTTGCCCCACAGATTTTCAGTGCTAACTTCTAAGTACTCTATAATTCTGTCCAAAAATTAGATCTTTTAAAAAGCAGATATGTGGGTCTAAGAAATGAGCATTTATTTAGAAAGTTTATAAGGATGGATTATCGTATCAGTCTAAAGTCACATCTGAAATAAATTAGCAGTTTATACTTCAGTGCAACTGAAACTTTTATTCCTTAGTTTAAATGGTATTTATGCAAACTGTTTTTTATGAATGTCTTCTGTTCCATTAGCATGATTAAATAAACAAACAAACAAAAGAATCCATGGTATGAGCAAAGCATGCACTTTTAATACATAAAATGTAACTAGAGGATTAGAGTCTGAAAATCAATAAACAGTCCAGCACTGGACAAAACACAAATTTCTGAATAAACAATCCAACATATGTTTCAATATAAACACTTGCCTTCCAAATGTAATATATAGTCATATGAAAATAAATGGTTTCTGTCAATTTCCTTTTAATGAGAGAGTAATTCCACCATTTTATAAATACACAAAACTTGTTGAAGTGCAGGGATAATAGTTTGTAGAAATTCCATACCCGTGGCTTTCCCCAAATGTTAACATGTATCTCTATCCAGGGCATATCACATTAGTCCTTTTCACAATGCCATAGGCACAAGCCTAGCAAAAAGCCAGATGATGCTATATGTAGTAGTATGCTGGGATTTGCAAAGGAGTTTAAGGGAGTTAGATGCCTAGCTTCCAATGAATTTTAATGGGATTTGGACACCTAACTTCCTGAGCCTTCTTGAAAAATTCCATCAGTAATCCTTATCTGTTTTTTATGAAATATAAACATTTTTATTTTAAAATGCAAACTAAACTATAACTTTATTTGATGTAGGTATATAGTACAGCTAAATGAGATGGAAAAATAGCATTTGAAGTTGAAATACTCCTAACCTAATCAGGTCACAGCAATATCATCATAAGAACCATCATGATGACTCAGTCATTCTCTTATAAAGAAATATTACTAACGATAGGAAAAGGGAGTAGAAAGAAGCATGCTACCCTTTGGCTGCGAAAGAAGGGGTAACAGTATATGGCATTTACATTGCCAGTCTATTGGACCAGATTCTTATGCCAGTTACATTGTTGTTAAACCAGACCGTGTACAATGGAGTCACATTAACAATTAAATCAGTCTTGTCCACAGAGTATCAATAACCAGGAAGATCCCTCTTCTTCTCTTCCTTCCTCCTGCCCCCACCCCAGCCATAGTATGGATTGTGTTCAATAAGATATTCCTGGATGGAAGGCCATATTTAAACAAAATTTTCTGAGTTTTCTTGGAACTATATTTATAGCCTGCTTTTTTCAAGTGGGGAATGTCTTTCGAGACTTCTGAACCAGTTGTTTCTTTCCAGAGGGGTTTCTGTTTTCCCATTTGCTCCTATTTACTGCTTGTCAATGAATAAAGTTGTTTGTTTAAAAGGTTCGTGCATTTGTCTAGTTTATTACATGGCATCATTTATGCAAATCAATAAAATCTGTGTCAAAAAGAAATGCTCACTTTAGAGATTTTCCTCATGATATGAACTATTCAAAACCAGTATTTTCATAGCTAAGGACATCCTGGGCCAGATCCTCAATGATGGTAAACTGGATGTCAAGTTTCACCAGCTGAGGATCTGGCCCCATGTCTAGAACTAATTAACCTTGCTTGCTTTGCTCTCTTTGGATGAAATTCATTCTTATGTAATGGGCCTCAGAAGTCCAAAGCATTGCTTAAATCCCACTTAAGCCCTCAAAATAAGGCTTAAGTACTGAATACATCTAGTACTGACCCTCTTTGAATTCACTGAGACTATTCATGTGATTACCAATCTTGCAATTCACTGGGTGCCACTAGCTTCCACTGATTCATGTCTATTGATTTGAATGGGAACTGAGAATGCTCAATGCATTGCTGAATCTGGCCTTTAGCCTGTAACAAGTGATACCAATAAAATGTGAAATTTGAAGAAAAGTCATCCCTAAGGCAGCAAAACTCCTTCTCACCTGGATTTGCAAGACGGCTGCTGGTTGGTCCAAGAATCTGGTAGGGATCTACACACATATGAACAAAATAAATAAATTTAAATGTCGTAATTACATAAAATTCTTTTTTGAAATTCAGATGTCATTGCAAAAGAGAAAAGACACCCTACTTCAGTCTTCAATGAGTTCCATTCTTCTGCATTTGTTTGCCAACAGAAGTACTATTAAAAACAAGCTGAAATTATCACCTAGTTTTATTTTAAAATTACAATCAATTTAGTTGAGAAAATTATTTTGTGTTCTGAGTTAACTTGAATGAAAAGTGTTTTTAGAATAAGTTTTATATGGCAAAAGAGATGACCAGATTTTCAAAACATGGCCTGTATGAGTGCACACAAATATGCATACACACCTCTTTGCACATGTAATTGCCATAGATACATAGACAAATGCTCAGGACCTGCATACTCTGTGGTAACCCATGAGATCTCTCTACCTGAATCCAGTGGTTATTAAAGTACATTTAAATAGGAAGGCACCAGTCAAGAACAAGGAAGATCTGTTGAGGGGGTGCTGCTTATCCAAACCAAGGATAGGAGGGCAAGTGCCCTATTAGTTTCAGCAGAAAAGGAGAAATTGCACCCCTCCCATCCTTCCTTACTTCCATTCCCTCTTTGGGAAAAGAACTGTGTGTGGGAGCTGTAACAATAAAGAGATTTACTTTGCTACATAACATCATAGTGGGAGCTCAAATGGCAAGGCTTCCAGGGGGCAGATTAGAGGGTGCTGGAAGAGGAAACGTTGTTATGGGGGTGGTGGGAGGATCCTGATGGATGTGGAGAATGGAAGTGAAGAAACGAACACCTCCTTCCTCTGTCAGATGATTCTTTCACTTCTAAAAATAAATGCTGCATTGCACAATTGTGTGTGCAAGAGAATAATTACAAGGAACATACTATGGCCTTTTGATGCTTGTAAATAAGTGCATAAATAAGTCAACACACTCAGGCTTAGGGTGCTGGAAATTTGCTCTAAAGCTTCCAATATAATATACTTAAGGGGCTCTTATTTTTTAATAATAATAATAATAATAATAATGATAGTGGCCAGAAGGCAGGGATCCATTGTGCCATCATTGCACAAACTTACAGACTCAGATTTTAAGGCCAGAAGGAACCATCATCAGCTAATCTGACCTCCGGTGCATAGCAGGCCACCAGACCTCATTCACCCATTCCTGTGATAGACCCATTACCTCTGGTTGAGTTACTGATGTCCTCAAATCACGATTTAAAGATCACAAGGTACAGAGAATCCACCATTTATGCTAATTAAAATCTGTAAGTGACCCCCTGCTCTATGCTGCATATAAGAGGGACAGATCTTGCCCCAAAGTGCTGTGGTCTCTATTTCTGTGTGACCAAATTTGCTTTGCATAATTCATTTTTGTGCATTGTTTTTGCAGAAACAAATAGCAGAATTTACAAAACGTAATGTTTACAAAAATAGCTTCGAGTAAGTGCTTTTCAAGTGTATAGCTAAATGAATGCCATGGAAGTCGGGTTCTGTCTCCTATGAAAATTTGATCCATTAAGGAATATGCTATATAAGACCCATGTTTGAGATTTTCAGAGAAGCCTAAGGCATCCAACTTCCATAGCATTTCAATGGCTCTTGCATGGAATTCCTTTAGGCTCCTTTGAAAATCCTAGCTCATATCAAGAAACAAGAGAAAAGGGATTCTGATCCACAAACACCATAGCCAAAACTAGAGGGCAGTAGCATAGCTTCAAGTCTCTCTCTAGTGAATTGTGTCTCTGAGTTCAGTGACATCTTGACAGCTGCTTTCAATTGGCAGCCAGATTTGCAGCCAAAAGGATTCTCAGGTTGCATTCTTTATAAAATGTAAAATACTAATCACAACTCACACAAAACAATTTAACGTTCTCCAAGACTTACTTAAAATATCAATTTCCAAAGGGGTAGCCGTGTTAGTCTATTGTAGAAAGACAACAGAGTCTTGTGGCACTTTTAAAGACTAACAGATTTATTAATCGCATGAGCTTTCGTGGGAGAAAATCCCACTTCGTCAGACACTTTGAAGATAGGAAAGTTACAGAGTGGGAGGAAATTAAATGCAGGGGAGTGTATGACATAGCATCAGGTCAGGCTGTAACAGCAAATCAAAATAGGTGTTAGGATTCCCCAGTGTTTTGAATCCTAACACCTATTTTGATTTGCTGTTACAGCCTGACCTGATGCTATGTCATACACTCCCCTGCATTTAATTTCCTCCCACTCTGTAACTTTCCTATCTTCAAAGCGTCTGACGAAGTGGGATTTTCTCCCACGAAAGCTCATGTGATTAATAAATCTGTTAGTCTTTAAAGTGCCACAAGACTCTGTTGTCTTTTTAAAATATCAATATATTTCTTGAAAGCCGGGGGAGCCCGGATTACATAAAACTAAGAAATACTATTTTGACAAACACCACACACACACGTAAACAGCTCAAACTAGTGGGATGCTGTCATGCCCATTCTCTCATTTAGATATAAAGAATCCAGAATGATGAAAAGTTCATTTAAAAACACAGAATCGAAATCCATCTGAATCCAAAGTGTCCTGCAGGTGTACTTCATCTCTCATACCATTTTGCCATTAGTAAGAGCCTTTACTAACTCAGAATTTCTAATGTACTTTCTCATTCAAGGGACAATCTAAATTTAATACTGTGAATTTCTGTTCCACATATTAAACTAAATATAGCTTTTGCAGCCACAAACTCCTCCAGCTTTCAAGCTTACTTGAACATAATCTGATAAAACCGATACTTTCTCCTCATGGTTACCAAACAGACTGGAAATTCTTGAAGCTTTCAGCCCTGTATTTCAGGAGTCTAGGACTTCAGACTCTAGTAGGATTGTGAGGGGAATTCTAGTTCCATCTTATTTCTCCTAGATATTGAAATCTTCATTTCTGTACATTCTTCTGATGCTAGTGCACCAAACAGCCATTATGAACAGAATCCTTTGAGATCATTAGATTCCACCTTTTCTACTTGAACCGACTATGCATGCTTTGCTTAATAGCTCATTGATCCCTTTAATGGCACCGAGGCCCTTGGCAGAACTACTAAAAGCAAGTCATGATGAGCTATGATTTCATGTTGGCAACTTGGAGCTCCACCCCAGCCGTTTGCCTAGCAAACTGTTAATTTGTATTCTTGAATCTTTGATTTGCAGATCACAGGGGTCAGAGTCATTTGTACACACAAGGGATGAACACACAATTCAGCCACCATGCAGGACATAAACAGTGAGCTCAGCCACTATGAGGGGTTTCTGCTAATTGCTTGCATCTGCTCTCACAATGGGCTGTTGACAGATTAAAGAGTACTTCAGATGACATTTAGTACATTCCATTTACCAGGTTTAACTTAAATAAAGATACACACACCTAACTGAGGTCGCTGGTCTTCTGTTTTGGGCACTGTTGAGGATGATGGTTGGGTAGCTGAAAATACAAACATTGATACATTTATCTATTTATTCTAGTTTGAAAATCAGTCACCAAAACTATCTTACATTGGGCGGGCCAAAGTCATACTGGCGTAAGTATGGACAACTCACTGGAATCAACAGCTCAGCACCTGGTAATGTCGCCTATGAAATTTGCCCTGATATATTTAACTGATTTGTCCTGATCCGGTTCCCATTAAAAGGAATGCAACCATGCTGGTGATTTCAATGTGAGCAGGTTTGGGTTGTAATTGTTATTGATAATTATCTCTTGCATAATACTGACACATTTATTGGACTTGTCTGTTAAGACAGCAATAAATATCAGAAATTCTAATATAGAAAGTCTTACGGTTTTAGGCAAGTTCGGTCACAGTCAGACCTTTCCGAACAATACATATTTCTTTTGTTTCCTGTCAGAGATATTGATGTATGCAAAAAGAAGCTATTAATTTCTCCTAAATAACATACATGTAAAGTTACTTTTTGGAACAAGAATATGACATTTAACTTGCAAAGAAGGGGCTCTGTTATTCCTTGCACATGACTAACCCAGGCAGGGGAAAGGAAAATATATGACTTCTAAGGATTTACAGACAGCATTTCCTCTGAATTCTTCCACTGTGGTAGAGGAGCTGTGTGTGCATGGGTGGTTTCCCTTTCCCCCAGTATAAGAAGCTAGTTGTTTAACCCCTTCTTCCTGTGGATCTCATCGCATCCATTGGATACAGGGCTTGCTCTTTTCTCTCCTGCAGATTGGGGTGGGGAGAATCTAGAGAACCCGAGCCCTGGCCTGCTCCCTTCAACTCTGTGGAGATAGAATCCCAGATAGTCCTGAGGACGGAGCTTCCTTGGAGCGAGAGGGGAAGGTGACCATGGAGAACGTCTCCTTCCTTGGGTATAAACTCCTTTCTGCATGCAGTCATAGAAGAGAACATGCAATCCAAGACCCTAAAGAAGAACAAGCCCTGGAAGGAATACTCAATCACTCTTAAAACATTTCAATAACTGAAGAAGTATTTACCTATTTTTTTCCTGCAGAATATACAGTGCTTATATTCTATAGATCTGTTTGATTTATTGGTAGAGCTAAGGATTTGAAATTGATCCAAACTCTTGTTACTATTCTTTACCTGAGTGAGCAGTGTTAATAATTGGCCAACCAGACACCAATTTTCAAATTTGTGTGCCTAAGGTTAAGAAACAGAAGTTCTCACACTCACCCTTAGATATCCAAATATCTAAGTCTGACACTCAAATAATAGTTTGAATAGCCATATGCAGAACTGTGAGCCATAAAATACGTGCTCAACTTTGAATTCCATTTCCAAAGGAGTTACATTTGTCATGGACTGGGCTCTCAGAAATTAAGCAAGTAGGTATTTTACCTTTTGATTGAGGAGCAGGGTGATTATGACTTGTCCATGCTGACCTTCTGGCTTGTTCATATGATAAATCTGTACGGAAAAATCATCTCATGTATATAAGAGAAGAATGTAATAAAAAAGTAGAAAAATCACAAATAAAAACGCAACAATTGCTTAAAATGTAATACAGAACAAAAAAATGTCTATCTCAGCAAAATGGAAGTTTTGAGAGTGTAAGATTCCATCAGACCACAGTGATGGTAGTGCCAATTATACCCTCAAGCCAAACAGACTAAATAAATTAAAGGCAATTTGGTTCTGAATTACACATTACACGTTGTTTCCATTCCATTTTCTTTCTAGTAGCGTCTGAAAATGGGCAGATGTACAAATGCCATGCTCAGAGTCAAACTGCCTTCTGAACTGGTTTACTGCCTCCTACCTGATCTCATTTTTAAAGACTATCAAACAAGCTTTCTAAAAGAACGAAAAAATATTGTTAAGAATCTACCATCCATCCAAAGGATTTGGCAGTAGGTATATTTTATTCTCTTTCTTGAGATCTCAAAGCAGGTCCAAAATTAGTATATTGTATATACTGTAGCTACTGGAGCAGAGCAAAAAGAGGCTCTACGTGGCCTGGACTAAGATTTACATTAATGAAAGGGGAGGACAAGGGACCAATCAGCCCGCTTCATCCCTAAGCTAGCCGATGAATGGCTACAGACTGTGAAGACTATTGACACTCCTGTTCCCCTTACTGCATGTTCTTCTCCCCCATTCAGTGAGGCCTGTCCCAATCACTGCCAGCCCATCAACTTTTCCACCTACTGAGGCAATTGGGTGACATGGCACCCTGAGGGTTACAGACATGTTAACCTGTAGGGTGTTTGAGTTTTTCTTAGTAATTATTTGAAATTGTTTTTAGGGGAGTAACAGTGGGAAATTCTCAAGTATAAGCCGGAAGCTAAATGTTAGCCAAAAAGAGGTGGGTTTTGTGAACAGTTCTGAAAAAGGAGAGTGAAGTTGCTAGGAGCACAAGAGGAGGAAGGCTGTACCAAGCACAAGAGTAAAGGAAGGAACCATTGGAAGAACAAAAGGCAAAAGAAGGAAGCAGAATTAACAGAGTAATTGGTACATGCAAAGGGAGAAGTAGGAGATCAGGGCAGACTTGTAAGTATACAGGATCAAAGGACAACTGGACTCGCCATTGCCTAAGCTATGGAACAAATCCTTAATCCTTCCAAACACTCTGTGATTAATAAGAATAAATAATTTTTGTATTAAAAAGTTAAATAGCATGAAATAAAAGAAAATAAAATTTATCAAAATCTTTGGTAGTTCCTTAGTGGAACATCATAATAACAAAACCAGAGTTATACTGTCCCCACTAATATCCCCGTTGGATGTGACCATATGGAAGAAGAGGGAGCTCTCAAGTTTTCCAAACTGGATTCTTCTGGAGGCATGACAGGAGCAGACTAGCAAGTGAGAAGGCAGTAAAAAGGCCAAAGTCTGTTTTCTTAAAACAACACATGGTAGAAGAGTCTTTCATTTGACACTCTGGGATGGGAGATCTCACCCAAGTGACTGCTTACAATCTCCATGGAACTTTGTACGTGCTCCAGTCTGCAAGTTTGTAGTAGAAGCTGATTAAGTGCCTGGTCAGCCCCACCCCCTAAAGCCAAGTGGAAGGTTGAGGGGTGGGATAGAGGGAAGTTAAAGGCAAGAGCAGACTTCTGGAGAACCTTGAACATGGGGACAATAAGTTTGAATGTGAGGTGAAAGGAGACAAGAAGCCTAAGAAGAAACATGGCCAGAGCAGTGGGAGAGAGCAAAGATTTTTTTGCAGTGGTGTGATGAGTGGACTGCAGGGGAGCAAGAAAAGAGTCAGGTAGTTAGGGAGACTGAGGTGCAATTGTCAGGATGAGAGATGATTAAAGGAACCAGAGGCTTGGCAGCAGGGATCTTTCTCATTTCAATAGCATCCAATGCCCAATGATTTAGCCTTTAAGAATGTCACACCTTATGCCATATATACTCGAGTAGTTCGTTTTTCCTAACCCCTCATTCTGCCACAAAGAAAACAGAAGAAAAGGAGGAAAATATGCTGCTAATGAGATATGTGCCTATCCCTATCGCTATCCTGTTCTTTGTTTGCTTTGGGGGGGAGGGGAAAGGCTCTTGTGCATTTGTATATTAAGAGTAGTTGCATGAAACTCACGCATCTGAGTACTACTGCTAGTTGTTCAGACTTTAATTTTAATAAGTCACATACCCAAAATTCATTAAGAAGTATAATTTTAGTACTATAAGAAGACGCTTGAGTCATGAGGCAAAACACATCCTAATAGAGTTTTGTGACTGTGCCCTTTTACAAGAAAGATCCAGTTCTCAGCCCTACTTGAAACAGCATCAAAATTAAGACTTCATTCTTATTTCAGGATCTGGGAGTTTATTTGGACAATGATTTGTATTTCGTTAAACATCTTGCTATCATAGATAAGCTGGTCTGCTTTTACTCATGAGAAATTGGTACAATATGTCCTTATCTAGAACAGATCTTGAATTCACTCCAGTCTGATGAGATATTTAGGCAATCCCATATTGTGCCTTCCTGAGCTGCTAGTGTATGGCTTTTAACTTGCAAAAAATTCCTGGTATTCTATTGTCAGAACAGCTGAAGAAATAAGGAATTGTCATTCTAATCCTTCAGGAACCTCAGTCACTTCCTGTTCTCTGTTATGTTCCTTTAACAAATGGTAATGTTTAATTTTGATTCACTCTCTGTAATTGCATCCCAATGTTTGGCTAATAAATTTCTACTTCAGCATCATCTGTGCTACCTTTTTCCACATCCTTGTACTCAGTGACTGCTCTAAGGATAATCATATCTACTTCTGCTATTAGCAAAAGTCATTTAGTTATGGTATAACTTCTCCATAAATGTTAGACTATGTTCATTAGCAAGTCGTTTGGTTATAGAATAACTTCGCTGTAAAAGTTAGACTATGTTCATTTTAGTTAAGAGTTGTACTTTGTCTGAAACTAGAACTATCAGGAATTTTCTGTTGAAATTACTTTTTAACAGAAAATGCAGTTCTGCAAAATCCATTTTTTCTGTGGGAAATTTCACATTTTCCTGAATTATTATTATTATTATTATTATTATTATTATTATTATTTTGCTTTTGACTTTCTGTTGCGAAAATCAAAATGAAATCTTACATTTCAGGTCAGCAGGACACAAACTGAAATAGCTTGGATGGTGAACTGACCCAAAACGTCATTCTGAATCAGTTCAAGATTAAATTGCCTCTTCCTTGGGTGTTGCATACCCTCAGGGGAGCTGTAGTTCTCTTTGCTGGGTTAGACTCCATGCCTCAACTACATCTCCCATGAAGCAATGTGGTTCCCCCTCTGATCAAGACGTGGTACATCATGGGATTCACATGACTGTAGGGCATAATAAAATTATCTTGTACCTTGCATAAGTCTTGTGTGTGTTGTTTCAGGAATCATATAAATGTATTTCATCATGTTTTAAACATATCTTTATCAAAATTCTTGATTCACAGAATAAACAATTAATAAAAATACTGATAGAAAAGAAATACTATGTAAGAAATCATTTTCATTTTAGGTAAGGAAATCATATTTGACTTTTCTGTATTAAAAGGAAATGATGAACCATCCAGAGGAGTCTGTACTAAGAGTAGGTATATAGGAACTGCGTTGCTGGTGAAGTCCTGTATTCCCAGGGCTGTCCCTAGGGGGGCGCGGGGCCCAGAGCCAATCGACCTAGGCGGGGCTCCTACCCCCCATACTGGTGGGAAGTGCGGTGGGGGGGCAGTCTGCTCTGTCCCCCAGGGACCCCGGTCGCCCCCCCAGGGAGCCATGGCCACAGGCCAGGAAGCTAAGGCCGCCGCGGTTCCGGCCCCGGGGAGCCACGGCCCTGGGCGGCGAGGAGCCGCGGCCCTGGGGAGCCGTGGCTGCGGCCCGGGGAGGCGGGGAGCTGAGGCCACGGCCTGGGGCGGCAAGGAGCCGAAGCCGAAGCTGCAGCCCTGTCCCCGGGTTGCAGGGAGCCAAGACCACGTCCCGGGGCAGCGGCGAGCCGAGGTCGCAGACACGGTCCCGGGTGGTGGGGAACCAACCCCGGCCGAGGCTGCCGCTGCCCCAGCTGCAGCCAGGACCCCAGGTACCCGTGGCCGGCCCAGAGGCCGGGACCCACGCACCTGGCCTGCCCCTAGGCCTGCCTGCTCTGCCCTGAGGGCGGGGAGCAGGGCCGGCTTAGGGGCCAGGGGAAGTGTTCCTGGGCTGCCCTGCTGCCTTCGGCTTCCCGAAGGCAGCTGGGGGGGCGGCGTGGGCCACCACACTGCCCTGCTGGGAGCGGGACAGCACGGGGGCCTGGGGCGATCGCCCTGTTCGCTCCCCCCCCTCCAAAGGACGGCCCTATGTTTTCCATCAAGTCTATTATCATATTTCCAGCTACTCAGAGTAAGGTTGGAGACGACACAGTTGGCAGATGTGGGATAATCTTCTTTCCAATGTAATTTCCTCCTACCCCTATTACTTAGCGATTAGTGAGAGCTCTTTGAAACATCAAGTTTCATATCTGATATAAATCTATGTTGGTAATTATGACTATAACTGAGTTTTCTTGTTGTCCATATAAATATCTAGTCTTTCTTTGAATATTGTTAAACCCCTAGCTTCAACAATGTCCTATGACAATGAGTTCCAAAGTCTACTTATGTGCTGTGTGAAAAAGTATTGTTTTTTTTAATCAGTTTCAAATTTGCATCCTCTCAATTTCAGTGAATATCCTCTCATTCTTGTATTGAGACACATGGAAATTAGAAGTACACAACACACTTTTTCTAAACCACTCATTATTTTGTAATAATTTTATCATGTTGCTCTCATTGTCATCTCCTCTCTAAAGTATAAAATCCCTGATTTACCAGGGCTTTAATCATGATTTGTGTCTGACTGTGTTTTAATTCTGCAAAATATAATTCTGGAGAAGGTGTGACCATTACTGCACACAACATTCCAAAGGTGGCTGCACTGTTGATATCTATAGTGGCATAATACTGTTTTCTATATCATTCTCCACCCTGTTCTTTATGCACCTTAACAATTTGTTTGGTTTTTTTGACTTCAGTTGTACTCTGAGCAGAGATCTGTATTCAGGTGTCCCCAGTGATGCCCAGGTCCTTTCCCCTGAATCAATGAGGTTAATTTAAAACTCAGTAAAATATAGGAATAGTTCAAAATTTTCCTTCCAACATGCATTATATTGCATTTATAAACATTTGCGCTCATCAGCCATTGTATTGCCCACTAACTTCACTTGGTTAATTCCCACTGAAGTTCCACACAGTTCTCTCTGGATTTGACTAATCTAAATAATTTTATTGCAGTTGAAAATATTGCTTCCTCAATTTTGTCAGAGTTTTTGTTACCAACCCTTTCCAGATCATTAATAACTACATTAAACATCATTCATCCTTACTTAAGTGAGTTACCTACTGGTAACCTCTTGCCATGAGGAGAGTTGATCAGTTGTTTCTGTTTTAGCATTTTGTTTTAGTCTATTTTTGATCCATGACTGTATTTCACCACTCATCTCATGATTATTCAATTTCTTTAGTATCCTCTTGTGATGGGCTTTGTCAAAGACCTTTTGAAAGTCTAAATAAATCATGTCAACTAGGTCCTCTTTATCTACTACTTTACTGTAATAGAACAGCAAGGCATTATTTTTTTTGCAGAAATTGTTCAGGTTAGACCCAATCATATTATGAATGTCTAGATTTTTTTTGTTATTCAATTTTCAACCACTGTAAGGCATATTGGTGACTAATTTCCTGGATTACTATCTAGAGCATTTTAAAACTATACATACACTATGTGCTATCCTATAACCATCTGGTGTACTAGCTGTTTTAGTGAGAGATTGCATATCTTTCCTAGCTGCTCAGTCATTTCAAATTTAAGACCCTTCAGTACTACTGGATATGTATCACCTGGACCTGGTGACATATTGCTTTTTAATCACTTTCTTCTGTTGCCGCAGTCCCAGCTAGTACTGACTCTTTGTTATTGGAAAAGCAAAGGTCCAGGCTAGGTATCTTCCCAACATCCTCAGTGGAGAAGACTGATGCCAAGAAATCCTTTAGCTTCTCAGCAATATTCTTTTCTTCCTTAAGTGTTCCCTTTACTCTTGGCGATCCAAAAGACCTACATATTCTTTCATAGGCTTCCCAGTTCTGATGTAGTTAAAGAATTTCTTGTTTGGTTTTTTTGCTTTGATACCCATGTATCTAACTATTTTGTCTCAAAAATAAACAATAAGCAGAGAAACAAAGAATAACATGAATATCAAATCATAGTCTTACACAGAGACTTATCACCAGTAAATCTCAAAGTGTAGGTCTACACTGGCAAGTTAGGTCGACTTAAGGAAGCTTAAGTTGACCTAAACAAAGCCGTGTGCACACTGGGCTTTTATTAAATCAACTTAAGCCCTTTCTTAAGTCGACTTAATAAGAGCTTAAATTGACTTAATAACACCTCCTCTGAGGTCGACTTAAGCCTTAAATCGACTTAAAGCAGTGTGGACTGGGATTAGTGCTGAGTCGACCTTATTAAATTGACTTAAAATCATTAAGTCAACTTAACAAAGTCAACTTAACTTTGCCAATGTAGATGTAGCCAAAGCGCTTTAGAAAAGAGCTCAGTATCATTGGTCTCATTTACAGATGGGAAAACTGAAGCATGGAAAGATGAAGTAACTTGCCCAAGATCATTCAGCAGGCCCATGGAAAGTACTGGAAATGGAAGCTGGGACTCTTAAGTCCCAGCCTACAGTTCTATCCACAAAGCCACATTGCCTCAAAAAGAGAAGAACATAGTAAAAACAGACTCATTAAACTGCTCTTCCCTACCATCTCATCTTACACAAGGGACCATATCTGTCTATAGCTCTATATTACTCAACATTTATTTAGTGTGTTCTTTTATATAGATGTCTGAAGGAGAAAGAGAGCAAGGAAGTAGGGAGTCAGACTGAGCAAGATCACAGCACATAAAAAGATCATCAAACATACCTGGCCTGGCTGCAATTCTTTGTGTCGCTTCTGGGTAAACTGAAGTATTTGGGAAAATAAAAGCTGCCCCTCCTACAGGAAAAAGTGGAGACAAAACATTTAAGAACTGTTTTTTGGGGTTTTTTTTCCCCCACAGCCAAAACTGCCATTACTAACTGTATTTCAGCCTGTCATAATGGATTTGAATGAAGCATATGAACAAATGTTTTGGCACCCTGGAGGGTGGATTATAAGGCTAGGTTCTAGTCTTCTTTACACCAGTGTAAATCCATTCAAATTAATGGAGATATCCCAGTGTAAATCAAGATAAGTTAGAAGATAAATAAATTCATATTTTTTAAATTCAGAAAAACTGGCCCTGCATTTCAGCAGGTTTCATATATGCTGTGAAGTGAATTTTATTTCGCCTTATCTTTACTTCATGTTTACATCCCCCTCACAGGTAGATATTTTCAGCAGTTAACCCAGGACCTGATCCAAAATGCCTGGAGGTCAGGAGGAGTCTTTTCATTTACTTCCAGGGGGTTTGGATCAGACTCCCAGAGAATTAATTCTCACTGTATAATGAAACACTGTAAAAATAACCACTTTGATGCAGAAAATGATGTCTGACTATTTCAGGAATTTAAATAGCTCTAACCACATTAACAGGTTTATAACTATCATGGCTGGAAATCTGAAAAATATCTAAGGGGATTATGTGCCCTTCTGCTGTTGACTTTTAAAAGGAGTTGGACACTAATTCGCTTAGGCTCTTTTGAAATTCTCATCCCAGATTTTTATATAAACAGAACCAATGTTGTTATTTCTTACTTGTACACACTGTATGATATTCCTGACATAAATGTCATGTATGTAGCTGTACATGTATCAATAATCTCAGTGAGGTAAATGCTGATTATTTTGTTTGGGAAAATAAACTAAGAAATCTCAATACCATTGGAAGAACAGAGAAAAAGGTAACAAAGGGAATCACTACTGGATAACTGTGTAGGGAAGCTCATTGCTAAATTGGGATTCTGACTGTCAGAGATGGAAAAGACCCTCAAGTCTATTTATTTTTAAAATGGAATTTAAAGGGCTGTTCCAACGTCTATTAAAGTCAATTGAGAGGCTCCCACTGACTTGGATAGACTTTGGAACAAACCTACAGTCCCTAGATAGAGGATATATTGGACCTGAAATATTTGATCTTAACAAAGAGCATTTGATCTTTGAGTAACTATGGTATAATTGTGAAGGGAAACAGTGCTAATTATAACAGTGAAAGAGAGAAAAATGCAGAATATTCATATTCTTTTTTTATGCTAGATTTTCCATTTTTTAAAAATAGTTGTTATTTCTGGTCACTGTAGGTAACTAATACCCTCAGGCATGATGACATGATATCCAAAACTTTTATCTAATCAAATATATAGCATTCCATGTCATGCTCCGAATCAGCACTTAGCAGGACTTCAGCTCAGAAAAGACTTGGGAATTCAGCATGAAAATCTATATTGGAAAAGCACACTGAGGACAGGAAGCAGTCTATAAAATGCATTCTCTCACCTTCCCCCCTTTTAAAAAGGCCCAAGCACAGTAGTAGTATGGGGATAATGGCCTAATGTGGTAAAAAGGGACTATTGCTTTAAAAAAATCCCACGCCTCTTTTACATTTTGTGAGGTTTTAAAAACCTTTTTTTAATTTAGGAGGTTTCATTTTTTTATTGGCACAGTCTAGATTAAAAGATTAAAATTGGAAATACTCTTACAGCAAAATCATCAGTATTATCTTCTATAATGGGGAAAAGTGAAATCCCGGCTTATCCATGGCTAACTGTCCTTTTTGTAATAAAATAGTATTTAAATACACAGTACAGTATATTGCATGGATCCACGATGCAGTATATCTTATGGGAGAAATAAACCAGACCTAGACACCAATACTGCAAGCTGATCTGTGCAGGTGGCCTCCTAAGACAGTACAATGCTCTATTGACTTTAGTGGGGCTCCATGCAGGCCAAGGGATCCACTGTGTGGATCTAAGTCCTGAATAGAGTAGGATAGGATCAGAGCAACTAAGTGTAGTTTGTTGCATGTGTGTTGGACCTTGCACCTGAACAGGTACTTGAGTTTGAATACATGAATCCAATTGCAGAATTTGGTCCTAAATGATCTCACCTCTGTTCAGTGTGTGTAGGTGTGGGTGTGTGGAAAACTCTCATAACCGCTAATGTGAGTCTTACACAAATATCAGGGGAGAATACACTGCCTCCCTGCTGATTTACCATTTCCATTTTTTAGCATGCATCTCAAACAGAAATCCTGTGCTTTTAGAAGACCTATAGGAATGGGAGCAGTGCCAGCATTACCTGTGTTTCTAGCATGCATTAACCGTGGAGAGTTTTGTAAGGCCTTATCAACATCATCTGAAGTCAAATGTGGAAGAGGAGCTACAAAACAAAAAAAAAGCAACACCAAAATGAAAAAAAATTGTGAATTATCTTCTAAAACCATAACCCCCCTCCCCCCACTAGGATTGTTTTAAAGCAAGTCTAGTAACAATCAGTTTCATTCTATTGTTTGTGAAGGAGGTGTGCATGTGTAAAGCTTAAACTAGGGCATTCATTTCAATAATAGTATTAATCCATAATATTTCTGTCTGCTTGTTGATATGTGTGTCTGTGGAAAAGAATGCACTACACTGGTGTTGCAATGTTTGGTTTTTTTAAATCCATATTCGCTCATTTAAATTTTTTAAGTATGCAAATTTCTTACGTTAGGGCTACAGCCTTCAAATCATTAATTCACTGTTCCTGTCTTCCTCCTTAGCATGTTAGCCAGGAGCTTCAAATCCTTTTAGTTTCAGATTTAGGAGATCCTGTTCTCTTCTCCATGAATGTACATAACTCCTTTTAATTTCAATGAGAGCTACATGCACTTATGCAGATTAGAACAGACCATAAATGTTCATAGAATCATGCCTGGAATTTTCTTTATAAATCAATGTTTTCACTCTCATTTAGGATTCTCATATCTAAAATGGAAAGAGTATGTGACCAGAAAAAACATCATCACCAAAAGTCCCCTTTGATTTTCTTCCTACAGTATTGTGGATGAATGGGCTGGGTTTCAAATTATTTTTTGTTTTATATGGACATCTGGAGATATTCCTAAAATCATTTCTTGAAGCAGTCACAATGAGCCAAACCTAAGACCCACTGCAGTCAATGGGAGTCTTTCGATCAACCTGAATAAGCTTTGGATCAGGTCCTAGTTAATAGTCTCAGAAGCAGTGACAATTGAGGTAGAGAGGTTTGATATCCCAAACTGAAAAGGCACTATAACTGGAAATACTGTTGATAGATTTGTTCTAACCATCATAAAGAAGGGAAATTGTCTTACTCTCTCTGAGGTAGTGTAGATGTGAGAGGAGGATATCTGCATTATAGCTTGGGGTGAGTCTCTGGAAGTCATCTTTGGTCATTTTACATAGTTCCTTCCCATCAATGTTCTGGAACAACAAGATGTCAACATCTGGAAGACCATATTCCTTCACGGCCCATTCCAACCATTGACGTACATGGTCTGTACTCCATAACGTAGGATCTGAATGATTTCATAAAGCAAAGCAAAAAAATTAGCAGTTTTTTGGTATGTGGACCAGTTCTGAATTAACAAAGTAAATTGCTGTCACACTGGACCATGTTAAGCCATGATGCACTATACTCAGTGAAACAAACAAGGAGTCCTATGGAATTTTTAAAGACTAACAAATGTATTTATCTCATGAGCTTTCATGGGAGAAAATCTCACTTCATCAGACGCCTGAAGATGGGGATCTGATGAAGTGGGATTTTCTCCCACGAAAGCTCATGTGATAAATACATTTATTAGTATTTTTAAAGTGCCACAGGGCTCCTTATTTGTTTTGCTGAATTAGACTAACACAGCTACCCCTTTGGAACTTATATTCAATAAAGTTATACCAAAAAAAGAATTTGGTCCTTTATGGGAAAAGAGGACCTGGTTCAAAGTTCAAAGTATGGTGGTGAGTTGGGACTGCTGTTTATTATCTATAACACATTCACTTTACTGTTAACTTGTCCTCCCATGGCTTTCACCCTCTCGTTGTGTCTCATCATTATCTGACACTATTGTTCACTAATGTGAACCTCTGTCCATATGCAGAGTCCGACTGAGTACCGGGGTTTGCATTCACAGCACCTTTCGCAGTACAGAAGCCTCTAACTATCATTTTTAAAGGTGTCTGGCGAAGTTCATACTCTTTACTCAGGCAAAATACACAGTGAGTCAATAATAGTCTTTTCTAGGAAAAGGCTGAATAAGGGCTTCTTAGTTTGTCCTATTATTTAGTAAGTTAGCACAGATTTAGTTAGATAGGTTAGGAAATGAAGAATTATCTATCAAATACAAAATGAGTGCATGAAATGAGAAAACATGCACCCAAATGATCTATTCTAGAGCCTGAGCTTTTTGCCAAAATGTATCAATTTTCAGCATTTATAGGATACTGTGACATGTGGGATAAGATTGCTACTGGCATCATCAAATTTTTGCATAACAAAGATCTGAGTAATGTTTTCCCAAGTATCTTCATTGCACTGAGACTGTATTTGAATATACCCATTGCCAGTTGGGAAGCAAAGCGATTGTTCTCTAAGCTTTCTCTGCATAAAAAATCATCTTTGGTCAACTATGGTGGAAACAAAACTTAATGCTCTTGCTGTCATGTCAGTTGAATGAAATTTACTTCATACATTGTCATTTGAGTATGCAGAACTGAATTGGCAACACATAAAGCTCACAAGATACCAGTTTAAACACACACCATTTCATTTAACTCTTAAAGTTTTATATTTTATGTTTATCGAGGCAGTATAACTTGTTCATTGTTTTCAATTTTATTTTTATGTTTAACCATTAATATATATGACTTCTTGGGTTCCATCATCTAGGTATTCTTTTCTTTTTATTAACACAGGGTTTACGAAAAGGGGACATCCAAAAACAATTAGCCCTTGGCCTCCACTCTCATTAATCCAGCCCTGTCTTGACCTAGATGGTTGTGATATACTGCTGTATACTGCTAAACATCTTGCCTTGCACTGGTTTTTAGGAGATATCAGACACCAGTAAAACTGGATTTGGGGAGAAAATGGACTGGTCTCAATCTTTGCCCAAACAGTTGGGCAAAACTTTTTGGAAAAAGCTTCTTTTTTTTTTTTTCACCAAAAACTGCAGATTTGTGTTGATTGAAACATTATGTAAATTTGTGTTGAGTGCACCAAATTGTTTCAGTTAAAAAAAAACCCAAAAAATAAAATTCAAAAAAAAAGTCAAAATATTGAAATACGACTTTTTGATTGAAGAAACTTTCAGTTTTGATTGTTATATCAAAAAAAGTTTTTAAAAAAAAACCAGAACATTTTGCTTTGGGTTGAACTAAATGTTTAGTCTGAATCAGAAATGTTTTCTACTTTTTTGATTCTCCAGACATTTTCTACAACTTTTGTTTCAGGGTGATGCAAAATTATTTTTTCCTCTAATTTTTTCAGGTCATCCACTGAAACAAAAAAAGTAGTTATTCACACAGTTTTAATCCCTAACTCCAACTCTCCCATCACTTTTCTCTCTAAGTTATCTCTCTCCACTCCCATCCCACGGAGGCCTATGAATTTAACCCTTGACCTCTTTCCTCATTATTTATTTGTATAATAGTAGTGTCTAGAAGCCCCAACCGATATCAGGGCCCCACCAAACCATGTGTTCTATATACACATAGTAAGAGACAGCTCTTGCCTTAGGAGATTTTACATTTTAAACAGACAAATATCATTTAAGATATAACATGTAAGTCAAAGATCAGGAGCTAAGAAGAAAGAGATTAAGTGACCTTCCCAAGGTCACTCAGGAATTCCATGGCAGATCTGGGAATTGAACTTTAACCTTCTGAGCATCTGGGCAGTGACTGATTTTATCTCAAAACCATCTATCCTCTCCTAGTTAGCCGTAATCCATTCTGCTCCCTGAGCCATTTTCGAAAGTCTATGCTGCTCATTGAAGGCTTTCACCCTATGTGCAGCTGCTCACTTCAACTTCCATCTTTCTGGGCTTCCCTTTTAGTTATCATAGAATCATAGAACAATAGGATTGGAAGGGACCTCACGAGGTCATCTAGTCCAACCCCCTGCTAAAAAGCAGGACCACTCCCACTAAATCACCCCAGCCAGGGTTTTGTCTAACCGGGCCTTAAATATTTCCAAAGATGGAGATTCTACCACCTCCCTAGATAGCCCATTCCAATGCTTCACCACCATCCTAGTGAGAAAGTTTTTCCTAATATCCAATCTTGACCTCCCCAGCTGTAATTTGAAACCATTGCTCCTTGTTCTGTTCTCAGTGCTAACAGAGGACAGCCTATCTCCCTCCTCTTTGGAGCACCCCTTCAAGTAGTTGAAGGTTGCTATAAAACCTCCCCTCAGTCTTCTCTTGTGTAGACTAAATAAGCCTAGTTCCTTCAGTCTCTCCTCATAAGTCATGTTCCCCAGCCCCCTAATCATTTTTGTTGCCCTCCGCTGGATTCTTTCTAATTTGTCCACATCCTTTCTGCAGTGGGGAGTCCAAAACTGGACACAGTATTCCAGATGCGGACTGACCAGTGTCGACTAGAGGGGAATTATCACATCCCTCGATCTGCTGGCAATACTCCTGCTGATGCAGCCTAATATGCCATTGGCCTTTTTGGCAACAAGGGCACACTGTTGGCTCATATTCATCTTCCCGTCCACCATAAATCCCAGGTCCTTTTCTACAGTGCTGCTACTTAGCGGATCGGTCCCCAGCCTGTAGCAGTGCATGGGATTTTTTCGTCCTAAGTGCAGGACTTTGCACTTGTCTTTGTTGAACCTCATGAGGTTTCTTTCAGCCCAGTGTTCCAATTTATGGTACATGCATTTTAAGACTCTGAAGGTCTGAGGCCTTAGCTCTCTGGAATTTTAGCAACCCTGCCTATATTTTGAAGCACAGAAGAGACAGAATCATCAGATTACTGAGAAGGATAAGGCAGCCCAGAGCCTAGTGGACATGGTGCTAGCCCATGGGACCTTGATCTTCATAGATGAGGGGCTGATTACTGAGCAAGGAAAAGGTACATAAACTGTGTGGGGAACTAGAATGAGAGATCATGATAAGACGAACAGAGATTGCCCATGTCTGATATTCCTGAAATTCATCAATTAAATTTAATTTAAATTGACCGCACAAACCTTAGGAGGTTTGCCAATGATTTTATTGCATGTACAATTTTTTAAACTGCTTTTTATTTGTGGTTTTGAATTTGAATATAAGTTCTGAACTGTACCATTAGCTTAACTGAATGTTATGAATCTTACATTTTGATTTTCCTAAGTTTTGCCACAACATCTTGTAAACTGCACTTGTGGAAGAGAAGGGAAAACACCAACATATCTAACAGATGAGCTTCACACAAGTATTTTTGTACATTTCACAAAATAATTGGCTGTAACTGTGATCATCTTGCTCCCTAACTCACATTTTGATTAATCTCAAAATATATCTGAAGGGAGGCTAAAAGGAAAGACATCTTTATGACCTTTACAAGCCTATGGTAATTAACAGCCTGGAAAAGATAACAGCTATTATTGAGACAAGTCTTCATTTTGCAAAGGTACATGTGAATGCCATCGTTTTCAGTGCTACCTGTTTTCCACTTTTGCAGATCATTTTGTCACTGAATGAATCTCTTTGCTGCAGTTCAGAAAAGCCCTGCCAAAATGCATGTGGAGGATTGTGCAATGTGTGTGTGTGTGTGTGTGTGTGTGTGTGTTTCTTGACAAATAACCGGTGTAATATCAGCTTGCAAAATTAGCCACAACTAGTACTCTTGCAGACCTTAGCAACTGAATAACTGTAAAACAATTATGCAATGTAGTAGCAGCAGGAATGTTTCATACAAAGTCATTTCTGCAGTTCAAGAACTACTAGCAAATTATACTCTTCTGTAGATGTCCTGTGTGTACATTCACATTGTAACACGACTGTCTGTTGTTTTGAGTCTGGGTGTGTGCGTGCTGATCATTCCACAATTTGAAACTTATTCCCTGCACCTGATGTTTACAAAGGAAACAGGGCACAAAGTAGTGAATGCCACCTTGTCTAATTATCTTTTGATGTCCATAGTAAAACTTGCCACCAGCTACTGAATTAATCAGCCATCCCATTATCTTATAGGGAGCTGTCAGTTTGCTTATTAAAATGTATTACACTGTTCAAACACAGAGAATAATCTGAACAAATAGATTATGATACAGTGCTTAATTTAAACAATTGAGCCTCTTTTCTTTTATGCTTAGGTCCAGATTGTGTTCAGTACTTGCATGGGGTGTAAATGTGCATGAAAAATTTTAACTTCCTCTTGCGTACTCTGCGCAAGAGTCATTGACAGTTGTAGCCTCTATGACTGGGGAGAGCAGGTGACTACAGAAAGCATCAGGCAGAAGGCTCTGAAACCTCCAAAATGTGGGTAGCATTGGCTGATGAAGTGGCTCTATTCTTATATTTCTCAACTCATTCTTCATAACAGTTCTGGGAGTTTAGTAATCTCTTTTATCAGATTATCTTTGTCTTTTACATGTAGTTTAATAAAAGAATAGGCAATCTTTCAATCTGATCAGGTTAATCGATTTCCTAATGATATCGATAACAGATTTTGCTACTAAAATGGGAGGTTTCTCTTTTAAAGCATCTAACCTGCTGGAACAATAACTCTTCGTTCATTTGTTGTCATGTTTGGTGGTGGAACGTGCTTCTCTTCCATATAGCTTCCATAGTTCATTCCAACATTGTCTGAGCCACTGACCATCTTCCCTCCTTTTGCCACACTGCAGTCATCAGGGGAATTCCTAGAAAAATAATCAGAATTTGCCTGGATTATTATACCACCCTCACTAATATTTTCATTTGTATTCAAAGTGCATCTGAGAGAGAAAGAGAGAGAGAGAGACTTTATTTATAAGGGCTAAGCAGTCATAGTGGAAACTGGACACCTTGTACAAAAACAATGCCTCTGGCTCCTTAAATGACTTGATTGACTTAAATGGAACTACACCAATTTACACCAGCGGAGGCTCTGGCCCTATATTTGCAGACATACAGTGGCCCGTTATTTATTTATTTATTTTAAGATGTGAGGCTAGATGATTTAGACTGAGCGGTCACAGGAGGAGATCCTGCTTGCCTCTCTAAATATGAGCAAGAGAACATGGCAAAATACACAGATACACTTAAAGCCAGAATTGTTTCTTAGCTTTGGAGAACTTTCTAGCTCCATTGTTTCACTAGGTACATGCTTAGATCTCTTAGATGTACATCATATAGTGCAGTGCAGACACATCTATATATGTATATATAAAAGGGTCTTTTGCCAAAGTCATGCTTCAAAATCCCACATGCATGACTGGGAAAGACTTTCAGCTCCTGGTACTATAGTTAAGCAGTTGAAGTCTGCAGAAGATCTGCAACCAGACACCTTTTTACTTTTGGGTTTGCCTTCTGAATAGAGCCTTTAGAGTTTAATGTTCCAGAGGGGATTCCCTAATGGCCTTTTAATGGCATCACAATTTGCTTCCTGCCAGACACAGGCATATTTTGACCCTGAATTTAATGTCTTCAGTGTGTTTCATCATATAGACAAAAATTGCTTTAAAAACCAAAAGAAAGAACATAATCACAAGGGAATATCTTTAAATGTAAAGAGGGTGGGGGGTTAAGTTATACAGTGCTAATATCTTATCAATTCCTTTTATTCTGCCATTGCAATAATGCATCTGTACTACGGATGTATGTAAAAGTCAGCAAGTCATGTTGATTAGAGAGACATTGTGTCTGCTAGAAAATTACACTCTTAAAAGACTTTCTTTTCCTGGGCATTTTAACCCCATAAATGTAGTTGCACCTCAATTCTGGCTCTTTCCAAACCTGATCAGTTTATACTATACAGAACCTGCAGTGTCTTCCACGTATTAAATCACAGAGGTCCATTTTAGGGTATGGCAAAGTGTCCTGCGACATGATCCATGTGTTTGATCATGGTCCTTTCAATGTACTTTTGGACACTATGTAATTCAGATTATTTGTGCTCCTGGTACAAGCAATGTGCATGGGTGTCAATGGAGAAGTCCACACATGGCCAGATCATGCAAGCTTTCATACTTGTAATTTGCACTTGTTTGGGAACAAAACAAAAGTGGGAAAAGGACCTGCAGTTTGTCCCAGAGCCTATATACCATAAGGAGAAGGATGAGTTAAAGGGGATAGTTCCTAAAGATTACCTTAAAGAGTATAGGTATTGGAAGGTACCCTTTCAATGAAGTATTCATTTAAAACTGTTATTTTTCTGTTCCAATATTAAATAAAGTCCAACTATGAGGCCCCAATTCAGCAAGTAACTTAAGTACATGCTTAACTTTTAGCTCATATGTAGTCACATTGAAGTCAATGATAGGTGTGTGCTTAAGTTCCTTGCTGAACAAGGGCCAATATTGCCATGTTTTTTTCAATGGGAATGAAAAAAGTCTCATGCTGAGCTAACTAAATCCTTTTGAACCTATTGTGTTGTCATTACTATGCTGTTGCTAGGTCATTACAATCCACAGCTACCGCCTACAATTCAACAGGGGAGAGACTTCTTGAGATAAGACCTCTGCTTTTGCCATTTTTGTTCCATCCTTTTAGGCTGGGCCTGGACAGGATATTAGGCTATAAAAACACTGATTAGGCATTCTATACATTTCTTAAGGTACTCTCGTGGCAGATATTTTACCTTAGCCTAAATTTCACAACAAAAAACTATTAATATAGATTATCTATGTGTGCTTTATAATAATCTCATAAGTGCAGTTCAATAGCAATTATATAGCATTTTTCACCATAAATGTGAAAGCATTTAAAAAAGAATGATAAGTGTTACTGTCTCGTATTTATACATGGAGAGAGGGGGTAGAAAAAAAGTTAAGGCTCAAATTTACAGACATGTCCACTACTTTTTGGTGTCTCCATTTTTGTTTTATATTAAACTGAATTTGTGCAAATTCCAAAGGGTAGCCATGTTAGTCTATTGTAGAAAGACAACAGAGTCCTGTGGCACTTTTAAAGACTAACAGAGTTATTTATCGCATGAGCTTTCGTGGGAGAAAATCCCACTTCGTCAGACGCCTTGAAGATGGGAAACTTACAGAATGGGAGGAAATTAAATGCAGGGGAGTGTATGACATAGGATCAGGTCAGGCTGTAACAGCAAATCAAAATAGGTGTTAGGATTTAAACACTGGGGAACGGCACATAGAGGAAGGTAAGGTCAAATCACTTGTTGTAATGAGAGAAAAATCCATAGTCCCTGTTTAACCCCAAGACAACTGAGTCAAATTTGCATATAAGTTCAAGTTCTGCAGTTTCTCTTTGAAGCTGTGCTTTGTTATTCATCTGTTTCAACACAGCTATTAACAAGTCGTCAAGGGAGTGAGCAGGGAGATTGAAGTGTTCCCCTATTGGTTTTGTAGTGTTGCAATTGCAGATGTCAGATTTGTGTCCATTTATTCTTTGGCACAGAGACTGTCCTGTTTGTCCAATATATAAGGCAGAGGGGCATTTCCGGCACATGATGGCATAAATCACATTGGTGGATGAGCAGGTGAACGAGCCCTTGATGGAGTAGGTGGCTTGATTAGGCCCTGTGATGGTGTCATCAGTGTAGATAGGAGGGCAAAGTTGGCAGCGTGGTCTGTTGCAGGGATATCTTCCTGCTTTAGTGTTTCTGTTGTATGATCTGTAGTTGCTGGTAAGTATCCTTTTAAGGTTAGGGGGCTGTCTGAAAGCATGGAGAGGTCTGTCTCCTAAGGCTTGAGAGAGTGGGGGATCATCTTGTAAAATAGGCTGTAGATCTTTGATGATGTGTTGAAGAGGTCTGGCTTGGGGGTTGTAGGTGGTGACCAGTGGCATTCTGTTGTTGTTTTTCATGGGCTTCTCCTGCAGTAGTTGACTTCTGGGTACTCGTCTGGCTCTGTCAATTTGTTTCTTCACTTTTGCGGGTGGGTACTGTAGTTTTAAGAATGCCTGGTAGAGATCCTGAAGGTGTCTGTCTCTGTCTAAAGGGTCAGAGTAAATGCGGTTATATTTTAGGGCTTGACTGTACACAATGGATCGTGTGGTGTGTCGAGGATGGAAGCTCGAGGGATGTAGGTAACTATACCGATCAGTAGGTTTGCGGTATAGGGAGGTCTTTATGTGCCCATCACTAATTTGCACTGTAGTGTCCAGAAAGTGGATCTCTTCTGTGGAGTGTTCCAGGCTAAGTTTGATTGTGTTGTGGAAATTGTTGAAATCTCTATGGAAATCTTCAAGGGCATCTTTACCATGGGTCCAGATGATGAAGATGTCATCAATATAGTAGAGGTAAAGTAGAGGTGTTTTGGGATGAGACGTGAGGAAATGTTGTTCTAAATCGGCCATAAAGATGTTGGCGTATTGTGGGGCCATGCGGGTACCCATAGCAGTGCCACTGACTTGAAAGTATAAATTGTCTTCAAATCTGAAATGGTTGTGGGTGAGTACAAAGTCACAGAGGTCAGCCACAAGTTTAGCTGTGTCATCATCTTGGATAGTTCCAGGTGCTGAGCACCCACATATCCAGTTATGGTCAACTGCAATTGTGGGCTCTCACACCTCTGAAAATCGGGTTTTACATATCTTGGATTAAGGCTTCCCATAACAAGTTACGCTTCTGAAAAAATTGGCTAACGTGACCTGCCGAAGAGCATCATGCTGCCAGGAAAACCCCTCCAACTTCCTGATTTCCAGTCTATTTCATATCCACTCGATCATATTGTCTTACAGATCCCAGAATGATTTCAGTAGATCTTAGGTGAATTCTGTAGCTGTTTCCTATTTCATAGATAATTCTTCAATAATTGCACAATAGTCTAAGCCTTAAGTATAGAATTTAGCCTTAGTTGAACTTCCCATTTTTGACAGATGCACATGCCATGCAGTGTACTAAGTTCCTGCACTATATCTCTAACTATAAATTGAATTAACTGCAGCCTGTTAAACCTTATTTCTACTAGACCGAGGCAAACAGAATTTAAAAAAAGTCTTCCAAACATATTTACATGTTCTGAGTTTCTGAGAAAATTTTTTTGTGGCTGAAATGTTGGCTCTTTCTGTTTACCTTTAACACATAGAACTGGCACCCATGTATAAATGAGATTGCATGCTTAACTCCATTTATAGGTAGAGACACAGGTTGTATTCTGCCCTTTTTCATATTGGGGCAATTCCATTGAAGTCAGTGGGATAACATGGATGTGAATTAGAGTAGTTTGGGCTATTCATTGACTTTTTTTCCATATGTAGAGATTATTTTGAATGATTTTGTGAAACAGACCTCTAGTCACATCCTGTGGTCTAATTTGCAAAGTTCCCAAATTTTCTTTTTCTGTAAAAAGAACTTGGAATGCAAGGGATTTAAATGGATTGCTGCATTTATAAAATACATCAGTTTTAGACTATACCATTTCCACAGGCGATCATGCATTAAAAAACTATTGTAAACATTAAACCAATAAATGATGTGAAAGATCCCATCGTAGCTAAGGGCTTCTGGCAGACTGACAAGACTGCTAGAGTGGTTCTCTGATCTGACTATAAACAGAGCATAAGAGAAAGAATATCACAACTTAAGTTGGCATATTTCATTAAAATCCAAAAGCAGATGGTTAAGAGTTTGGTCCTTTAATCTATTAGACAAACGACCAAAGACCCCATTCAATAAAGCATTTAGGTCCATGCTTAACTTCCAGCAAGTAAGTAGTACCAACAAAGGTGAAACGACTACTCAGGTCCTTAAAGTTAAGCATATGCTTAACTGCTTTACTGAAATTAGCAAATATAGCCAACTTTCCTAATATGAAGAGTAAAACCAAAGACATAAGCAGCTACCAGAAAATGGTATTTTTAGTACACAGAACAACAAGAGACAGATTGTCTTTAAAAGGTTTTTTTTAGGACATTTTGTGAGTCTGCTTTATTTCTGAATCATCAGGGGACTGAGGGCAGTGGAAAAGTTGCCTTCAGAAAGTATGGCCAAGTACAAAGGGTGCAGCTTTGCAGTGATTCATTCTGACCTGCAGGCTTGAACTGAAACCTGAGATGTTTTTCTTCACAGCTGCATGTTATTTTTACCCTTTGTAAATACACTTTGTTACACCTGGCATATACAAAAGCCCCCAAAAGGCTACAATGGTTATAAACCAAAACCAGTTCAGCAGAGCTCTTTGTGTTTTGTCAGGTAATGAGCTAATTCATTTCTACGTGCTGCTAAGTGTTGGTTGAAAAAAAATATTTCTCCATCAGTTTTTGGAACTGGAAATCTTCCCTTTATATAGGATCTTTTGATTTGAAAGGGGAGATTTAGAATCAACTCCTGCTCTCATTGAAGCCAGTGGAGTTTTGCCATTCATAAATTCCAATGGAAGCAGGATTGTGTTCATAAATAAATATATGAAATAGAATTTTTATTCTTTACTATTCAGGGAAATATTTATTTGCAACATAAAATACCTGTCTTGTGAGTAAATGCAGGTGATGACAAATGAAAGATAATGTATGTAACTTTGATTATAAATCTACCTCTTTGTAGCATTCTTCTGATTTGAAAAACTATCTTTCATTTACCGTATTACCAACTATCTTTTATTTACTATTAAAACCAATTGTGTTACGGTAATATCTATAGACTGTTTGGTTTAGTGAATTTAATAATAGCCTGGATTATTCCCTTCCATACTATTTGCAATTTGCATGGGAGGGGTTTCATGAGAGCAGCTCTCAGTGAATCACCTTGCAGAGTTTCTCTCCAAAATGTTCCACAGTGCTGGGAAATGGGATGAGTTTCTCCCCCTGCATTCAGTGGCATGAACCATGGTTCTATCCTAATGTTTAGGTATCCCCAAGCTGCATTGCTCACTCTGCTTCCAGCGCACTGTTTCCCCTCTAAAACCAAGCCCACCCAAACTCCTGCTACAGGCTCACACAGTAAAGACTCCCTCTTTACACTTTCCCAACATCTCCAAAAGCTTTCCTTGGGGACCCAGGAAAGGAGGCAGAGTTCTTAAAGGCTCTTGAGCCCCCCACATCTCCTTTTCCATAAAGGGTAGCGGCCAGACATGCAAAGAAGTATCCCTCAGAAAGGTAGGACCAATAAATGTCAACTATATTTGATCAAAATTAGACCCTTTGAGGATCAAACTATATTTAGTTTGTTTCGAGCTATGCTCAGTTTATTCCCCTCGCTCTGCACACATTAAGCTCCTTGGGTATGTCTACACTTGCACCTTAAGTCAACTTAATGGCGCTTAAGTCGACTTATAGAACGCTGCATCCACACTGCGGCTTCCTTAAGTCAACTTAAGCACTTTCTTAAGTCAACTTAACAACTCCACCTCTGAAGGTCGACTTAATGCCTAAGTCGACCTTATTAAGTCAACATAAGTCAGTGTGGACGAGGAGTGCCCTTAAGTCAACCTAACTGGCCTCCAGGCCTTGGTGCAATGTGGGACAGCTACCCCCAATGCACCACTCCTCGGTCGACCTAGCAACTGCCAGTGTGGACACAGGCAGTCAACTTAAGTTTTTAGTGTGGATGCTCTAAGTCAACTTAACAGAGCCTCTAGTGTAGACATAGCCCTACAGAGTAGAGCTAATCACCTCTATTCCAAATAAAAGCATTTTCTTCGAAAAATGGCCTTTTTACGAAGCAATTTTTCCCTACCAATGTTGACCTTTTTTGATGTTTTCCAAAATTTTTCACTGCATTTTCAAGCAATATTTTTCACTGAAATTGTTATATAAACCACCTAGCCAGTTATGTGCCCAAATCATAAATACATGCATTATGGTGAAAACACTCATATCAGCTGCAATTGCCAAAGCAAACAAATATGGAAAAGATTGTTGGGCAGCAACATTGCTTGGGACACCAGAAGCAATCAGGGAACAAAACCATCCCCAAACTGCCCAAATCTGGGAGAAAAGGTGGAGAAATAGCTAGAAATGCTGCAGACTCCAGAGACTGGCTCCACATTCATTAGCTGCAATTCCTTTGTATGTGAACTGAGACCATGAAGTCAGACTTCAGTCATAATATCAGAAGCTCAAACTAGCTGACAGAGTTCATTTAATGCTTTCTATGTTCTTTACCAGATCAAGCATAACTGAGGTTATGGCTCAGTGGTGGTATATGTACATAGGTAGACAAATACAAGTAGTACGCATTCAATTCTTACTTGAGCAAATTCCCACTGAAATTTGCTAGATATATAGCTGCATTTGGCTCATTGAGAGGAGAACACACTACTATTTTTTTTTAGTCTTTTTCTTAACAAAGCAATACAGTATTCTTTACACAGGATTACAATGATTAACACAGACATGAAAATACCAAAAAATGTATGAAGGTTATATTTTCTACCAAACACTCTGGGCCCACTCCTGTTCCCACTCAAGTTGATGGGGTTTACTATGCCACTCACTTTAACAATAACAGGTTAGCATAGATTGACCATATTTTCCCACACGGAAAACAGGACACTGTACACTGCTGGCCCCAGCCCTTCCTGATACAAGATGCTGGTCCCAATCTCGGCCCCTCCCTCCTAAGCCACGTAGGGCTGGGCCTCCCTGCTGCCTGACCCCAGCTACAGTCCAGCCCACCCTGCCACCTGAGGCCAGCCTCTGCCCTAGTCTTTCCTGCTGCCCACTATTTCTGGGATGGCACGCTTGTCTCTGCCTCAAAGCATATTCCTCCATGCCCTTTAACAAGCAGGACAAATGTCCAGTTTTGCCACAAAAAAAAAAGTCAGAGTGGCCGGACAAGGCTTAAAAAGGAGACTGTCCCAGGCAAAATGGTTACCCTTATATAAAAATGATTTTAAATGTTTTCCCTCCTCCATTACTTGCTGGATTATTTGCCAGGATAGACTAGTTTCACTGGTGGCACTTTTCAGTGTCCTTGGAAAAGAATACCATTAGTGGACTCATCTACTATTTACCATTAGCTTGATACTAGAACAATAACTCAAGACTGGCTCCTCACACTCTCTGACCAATTCCCTTTGCAGCTGAGCCTTTCATATACCTGTGCTTGTACACTTTCACTCACAGCGTGTTTGTTTTTCGCTCGCCAGGATAGGTCTGCCCATTCTGGAGGGTATCCCGAATAAAAATATGGAACCTTGAATGTGTTTTAACAGGATCTTGCATCAAAACCTTCTTTATTTCATACAGCAAAATAATAAAGCAAACTCCATTTACCAACACATAACTATGTCATTGACATTCTACAGGCAAAACAAAAGATGCTAATTTACCAAGATGTATATGCAGCAGCCATACAATTTCAATCAAACAATAATGTTCTGCTAATTGAAACCATCTTCCCACACTACCTCCCTACCCCCACCTTTTTCTGGCTATCTCACAATCAACAGCTGCTTTAAGCCTTAAGGCCATCACAGCAAATTACGGCAGTCAGCATCTACCTCACTAGAGGCCAGGCAAGCTATAAATATTACCAGCCCTGCTCTTTGTGTTCACAGTGCAGGGAAACAGCTGGTTTAAGTTTGACTGCACGTTGTCATTTCTCCATTAGTGCAAACACTTCAATATTTCTTATGTGTGAGCTTGGAGTGAAGAAAGGGAAAGGAGAGGGGGGCACTAACAGCCAAAGCTAAGAAATGATGTTCTGTATATACATCATTTACAATTAGATTACTGCCTGGGAGAATTCTGAAGTCTGATATAGTGGTATTCAAGCCAAAGCCACAATAACTTCCCAGTTGGCCTATACCTTTCAGGACCCATTTTCTCTTGTTTTTCTTTTATTATTTTTATAGAAATTCTATTATAACGGTAATGGATTACATTTCTCAAATTGCATTTCATTTCAAGAGCTTATAAACCTGTTGTGTTTGCGGTTTCATAAAACACTAGTGTGTTAGAAGTTGGGGCCCTTCCCAAACCGCATATGCTTTCTTTTGTGGCCAGGGATCATACCAAAAGTTAGCAAAGTACAGAATGCTATTCATACGTACAAATGACATCTTGTATGGAAACCATAATCCACAGTGTCTGTGGAATGTCTGCTGATTTTGGTGATTAGCATATTTCTACTGTGAAGCTGAAGTGCACAAAGATGTTAAATTTAAAAGATTAACCCATTTTCTTTATCTTAGTACACTTAGGGCAGATCTTCAGTGACAGTGGCAGATTCACTGCCATTAGACTGAATACCCTAAGGTAAATAGGCAGTAGGCAGTTAGAGGGAGATACGAAAGGTATTTTAAATACTTTGCGTATCTCCCTTTGACTGCTGCTGAAATCCCGCAGGAGTATAGACCAGTCATTACATTTATGATTCTGTGAGATGCCCAAAGCCATGGACTTAACAGAAATACAGGTTTTATGCCCATTACAGCAACTTCTAACACACCATATTGCCTGCTACCCTTAACTGACCACTGCAAATCCTTTAAACCAGGGGTGTCAAACTCATTTGCTGTGGCGGGCCAGATTTGCCTTAAATGTACTTCAAGTGGGCCCTACATACCAGAACCCGAAATATTACAGCACTCTCACAGCATCATCGAAGTTCTGTGTATGCGAAACCATGTTCCGTGATATCTTTCTGTCTCTCTGTTAGGGAGAGAGTGTGGTCTGGCAGAGCTCAGTCAGCACTCTGTGATGTCGCAAGACCTGACACTCGCAGCATTGCGGAGCATTGGGTATACGAAACCACACACTCTCTCTCTCTGTTAGGGAGAGTGTGGTCATTCAGAGTGCAGTCATGGACCGCATGGAAGAGTTTTGCAGGCCGCATATTTGACACCCCTTCGTAAACAAAACAATCCAACTAATTGCTCACTTCATTTCAAGTGCCTGCCTCTAGCATGTGTTACTCCTTCTGCTTAACAGTCTCCCAATTTGTATTTAGCTCAGACACTCTGCTTCTTTTCCCTAACCTGAAGAATAGGTCTGCATAGATTGACAGCTTGTAAATTCCACCAATAAAAGTTGGTCCAATAAAAGATATTACCTCACCCACCCAGTCTCTCTCATATTTGGGACCAACATGGCTACAACACTGCATACCTCACATTCTTTCTTTTGTCTCTAAAGTAATATCTATTTTTCATGAAATATAATAGATACTACTTATATTTTGTGGACTAAACTGTAAATATACAACTATGCACTCTACTGGTACGAGCCAGAGGAGTTTTACACACTTGACTGTTCTATAATTTATTGGTGAAGCTGAGCCCTATGCAGAGGACTACCACAAGACCTACACGTCACTTAAGACTTCAAAACAGGGCTTAAGTGGAATTGACATACTGCATAGGCCTTGCGCTGCACTTCTATCCATGGCTGCAGACAACCTTATAGGAATCATGATGAAGGCATTTGTGGAGTTTTATATAAAATTTTTCAAGAGACTAAAACTAAATGTAGGCACCATTTTTCTTTTTTGAAAATTCCGGCTTAATTTCCAGAAGTGAAAAACACAGCCACATTTAACTATTCTTCTTTATTGTTATGATTTTGGTAACAGTTGTCAATGTGAGATCCATCTGTTTCACTTTAAAGTATACCAGGACTGTTATTATAGAGAGTCAAGTGATTGCGTTAGCACCTGCCAGACCAGAACCTGCTCAGAAGACAGTGTGATGACATAATTAGCTTGTGAGCTGCATCAACCAGCCAATGGAGCCCACCAAAACCCTACTCAAAAGATGAGCTGGATAGACCACCCCTCCTGCCCTCCCCCATTGACAGTTCGCTTGTGCCAAAAACATAGCCAAGTCAGAAATAATGCGAAACTGATGCTTTTCAGAGCCATGGGCTGCTTTATGAAGCAAACCAAGAAGCACAAATCGCTGTGTGAAGTGCATACTGAAGTTTCAGTTTTCTCTGCCTGGTCCACAGTCATGACATCAACCACTCAGTCACTAGGAATAAAGATATCTGCCTGAGTAGGGTCTATGCCGAGGGTTTAACCAGAACACTAGTACTCACTGACCGTGATAAACCAGCAAATGATGGAAAGGATGGTCTCAAACACCAGCTGAGTGGCTGTACTTCACTTATGGAAAAAAACATGCAACTGAAAAATTAATGTTATTAAAATGATTTCTGCCAGGTGAATTTTATGTTGTTGTTGTTAATAATAATGAAGGATAAAAAGTATCTAAGTAGTAAAATTAGATCTCCCTCCCAGTTAATTTAATCCTAGTTATTCTCTTTCTATCTCGTATAGATCAAAGAGCTATTATTTAAAAGATTTTAAAACAAGCTTCTAAAGATGGTAAGAATGTGAGGCAAAATACGGAGATGCCTTAGATTCAAAGTCTTCCAATGTACAGCAAAACAAACAAGGAGTCTTGTGGCACTTTTAAAGACTAACAAATTTATTTATCCCATGAGCTTTTGTGGGACTAGACTGACATGACTACCCCTTTGGAACTTCCATTGTACAGTACCTGTTTAGACTTGACAGGGTCTTTGAAACATATATATATATATATATATATATATATATATAAAAGAGGATTTCCAAAAGACCCAGCCAAAAACATGTATAAAAAAATGACATTTTCAGTTGCTAGTGTTTTTCAAGCAACAATAGAGCACAACTGGTGACATCTAAAAAATAATGCTTCGCAAATGATTAGGCTTTAATGCCAAATAATTATTGGTGGCATTTGTTTAAAGCAACTAAATCAGTAAAGATAACTATGGAAACTTCTGCTGCAATTTCATGACAGCTAAATTTTCATAATGCTTTTTATGAAATCATAGCACTTCATAATAGATGGAATTAATGCCAGCCCTAATGGCCTGCAGAAGACCATAACCCTTATTTTAAAAGATATTTCAGGTGCCTTAAATCCCGTAAGTAAGAATATTCAACGGGCACTGAAGAATCAGGGAACTTAAGTGGTACACAGGCATCAACCTGCATAGGCATTTGCACGACAGTGAATTTCATCTTGTATATATAATGTGGGTTTGTATACATTAATTTTAATGGAAATCTGCATACATAATTTTATAATAAACATACAAATAATTAAGAATGCAACAAATGCAATGTCCTGATTTATACAGTAATATTTTATTAACACACTGAATCATTTTAATCCAATGCAACTGATGATGGAAATAAAATGCCAATGCATGGTATTGTTACTCTGAAAAATTCAGGCAAATGGTTGACTCTGTCATGACATCAGGGATACTAGCTTGTTGGTGTCTCTGGCAGAAATATAATGGCTGTATACACATAATGGACTTGAAGAACTCTGAATATGATGCAGTGTATGATGATATAAGTTGTATGTGCACCAGTATCAAGGTAAATGACAGCTTTAATTTCAAATTTCCTTGCTTTACTTGGTGTAAAGTGAGCCCTTCGGGACAACTTTTTCAACTGCTGTGCTCTGAGATTTAGTCTAACAAATACCATTATTGTTTAAAAAAGCCGCATACCTAATTCCCTGTGCAACATTCTGAAAATAACTCCTTAATGTTACTTTAATGTAGTTTCTTTGGTATTTAACAGTAATAGTTTTGGAAGCCAAACTTTTCTAATGAAATCCACAAGTGACTTTATAACAGGGACCATTATACGCTGAAGTTTAATGCAGCGTAGATATAGCAAAGTTGCTGAAGCATTATGAGGGAAAGGAAAAGTGGGGGATGTTTCTTTTTAGAGAGTGTAGTTTGTTTTTGTGTTACTATAGTGTCTGTATGCTCTTAACATTTTATATTCTCATCCAAACTATAGATTATATGGTCAGGAAGCAGTATAATGTCATGAGAAGGAACTTTTCAATAACCATCCTGCTACATATAGAACAATATGCAATTAACCATACTTTCAGCTCCTTTGTAGCATCTTGCACTTTTTTTTTTGCATACTCTACCTCTCATTCCTCAGACCCAGTCTCCTTTTTAGAGATATAATTATTAGAGGGTATTCTGAAGAACCCAGATGAACCACATAAGAAACGTAATAAATAAATAAATAGCCATTACATTATTTAAATGTAGAACTTGATTCTCACACACACTACAGTGTAAATGAGAAACAGGACCATGCACTCCCCTTAATATGTGCATTTGTTTTTTATATTTATTTAGATTGCTTTTAAGAACTGGATAATCAAAATAAGGAAACTAAACTCTGGGGTGCAAATCAATGTAGTATAAAGGACATCTGCAAAAGAGTAAGCCCTGGTCTATGCTACAGACTTATGTTGATATAACTATATAACATCACTCAAGGGTGTGGAAAATCATATTTATACCTAACTCCCAGTGTAACAAGGCTCCACCTATCAATATAGCTACTATCTCTCAAGGAGGTGCAGTACCTATGACGATGGGAGAAACTCTCCCGTTATGTCAAAACAATCAAGGAGTCCTGTGGCACTTTCAAAGACTAACAAATGTATTTATCGCATGAGCTTTTGTGGGTGAAGTCCCACTTCATTAGATGCCGGAGTGGAGAAAGCTCAATGTAAGTTTTCTCCTCTCTGGCACCTGATGAAGTGGGACTTCGCCTACGAAAGCTCATGCAAAAAAATAAATTTGTTAGTCTTTGAAAGTGCCACAAGACTCCTTTTTGGTTTTGCTAAACTAAACTAACATGGCTATCCCTTTGGAACTTGTCTCCTATAAGTCTAGACAAGCCCTAAGGCATGGAAAGGCATACTAGACTGCAAAGCAGATATCTGGTCAGCTTCATGCAACACAGTGTCAGACAGCACAGATGTTATGGTCAGTGGTACTACTGAACTGAACATGAGGTAAACTGCAGACAAGCTGTCAAGAAAGCTATGGAACTTTGTGTCCTAATACATGGATCAGCAGCAAGTGGCAGAAGTGCAGGTATATGTAAGTATGTAGCACATCATTTCCAGATTTGTCAGAGACCACACATATACTCTTTGCATAAGACCAATGCATTTCTTTCAAGCTGCTGTAATTCACTTGGCTCTCTAAGGATATATTTTACATTCGTGACCATGATATTCGACTACTTTGCTAATCTGCCCAGGTAAGGTGGGTATTCGTTTGTACAGGATTCTCCGTTAATGTAATTTCTATTGGCCGTTATATCACTTTGCCAGGGATACATTTAAGAGTTTAATTCCAGAGGGGTAAGCCGTGTTAGTTTGTATACAGTAAAAACAACAAGAGCCCTGTGGCACCTTAAAGGCCTGGTCTACACTGAGGGGTCAGGTGGATGTAACACTCCTTACTTCGACCTTCGACAGCCTGGGTACACACTCAGGCTGCTGGAAGGTCAAATTAAGGGAGGTTACAAGTCGACCTTGTAACTCTACCCTTCCGAGAGGCGTAGGGTTAAAGGCAAATTTAATAATTCGCCTTAACCCCAGTGGAGACCCTAGCCTCCTACTGGGGGCTCAGCAGCCCCCAACAGGGGCTGCCAGCAGCCCCGCAGCAGGGGCTGCTGCCGACTCCCAGAACCCGGGGCTGGGGCTGCCGCCAATTCCCACAGCCCTGCGTCTGGGGCTGCCGCCGGCTCCCGCAGCCCTGCAGCTGGGGCTGCAGCTCACCTGGGCTGTGGGAAGCAGTGGCAGCCCCGGCGGGAGACTGCCAAGCCTGCAGTCCCAGCCGCGGGATGTTAACATCAATTTTAGATGGCGCCCCAGTGTAGACATGGCCAAAGACTAACAAATTTCTTCGGGCATAAGGTTTTGTGGGCTACAACCCACTGACAAAGAAATTTGTTAGTCTCTAAGACTATGTCTACACTGGCAAGTTAGTTTGAATTAAGGAGGCTTAATTCGAACTAACTGAAGCCATGGCTACACTAGGCTTTAGAATCATAGAATCATAGAATAATAGGGTTGGAAGGGACCTCACGAGGTCATCTAGTCCAACCCCCTGCTAAAAAGCAGGACCACTCCCCCTAAATTATCCCAGCCAGAGTTTTGTCTAACCGAGCCTTAAAAATCTCCAAAGATGAAGATTCTACCACCTCCCTAGATAGCCCATTCCAATGCTTCACCACCCTCCTCGTGAGAAAGTTTTTCCTAATATCCAACCTTGACCTCCCCAGCTGTAATTTGAAACCATTGCTCCTTGTTCTGTCGTCTGTTACCCTCGAGAACAGCCTAGCTCCCTCCTCTTTGGAGCAACCCTTCAAGTAGTTGAAGGTTGCTATCAAATCTCCCCTCAGTCTTCTCTTCTCTAGACTAAATAAGCCTAGTTCCTTCAGTCTCTCCTCATAAGTCATGTGCCCCAGCCCCCTAATCATTTTTGTTGCCCTCCGCTGGACTCTTTCTAATTTGTCCACATCCTTTCTGTAGTGGGGAGCCCAAAACTGGACACAGTACTCCAGATGCGGCCTGACCAGTGTCGAATAGAGGGGAATTATCACATCCCTCGATCTGCTGGCAATACTCCTACTGATGCAGCCTAATATGCCATTGGCCTTTTTGGCAACAAGGGCACACTGTTGGCTCATATTCATCTTCCCGTCCACCATAACTCCCAGGTCCTTTTCTACAGCGCTGCTACTTAGCTGATCGGTCCCCAGCCTGTAGCAGTGCATGGGATTTTTCCGTCCTAAGTGCAGGACTTTGCACTTGTCTTTGTTGAACCTCATGAGGTTTCTTTCGGCCCACTGTTCCAATTTGTCCAAGTCTCTCTGGATCCTGTCCCTGCCCTCCAGAGTATCTACCATTCCCCCCAACTTGGTGTCATCCGCAAACTTACTAAGCACGCAGTCTATTCCATCATCAAGATCATTAATGAAGATGTTGAATAGAACCGGCCCCAGGACCGACCCCTGGGGCACTCCACTCGTTACCGGTTGCCAACCAGACATCGAGCCATTGATTCCTACCCGCTGAGCCCGTTGATCTAGCCAGTTTTCGATCCACCTTACGGTCCACTCATCCAACCCATACTTCCTTAACTTGCCAACGAGAATGTTGTGGGAAACCGTATCAAAAGCCTTGCTAAAGTCAAGGTATATCACGTCAACGGCTCTTCCCGCATCCACAAATCCAGTCATCTCATCATAGAAGGAAATCAGGTTGGTCAGGCACGATTTGCCCTTGGTGAATCCATGTTGACTGTTCCTGATCACTCTATTTTCCTCCAAGTGTTTCAGGATGGATTCCTTGAGGACCTGCTCCATGATTTTCCCAGGGATTGAGGTGAGGCTGACCGGTCTGTAGTTCCCCGGATCCTCCTTTTTCCCTTTCTTAAAGATAGGTACTATATTTGCCTTTTTCCAATCCTCCGGGACCACCCCCGTTCGCCACGAGTTCTCAAAGATAATGGCCAGTGGCTCTGCAATCACTTCAGCCAACTCCCTCAGCACCCTCGGATGCAGTTCATCCGGCCCCATGGACTTGTGCACTTCCAATTTCATTAAGTGTTCCCTAACCTGACTTTCCATCACTGAGGGCCACTCTTCTCTCCAGTCCGCGTTACCCCGTGTAGTAGCCTGGGAGCTGGCCCGCCCTGTGAAGACTGAAGTAAAAAAAGCATTGAGTACTTCAGCCTTTTCCGCATCATCCTCCACGAGGATGCCTGCCCCATTCAGTAAGGGACCTACACCACCTCTGATCCTTTTCTTGTTGCTGATATACTTATAGAATCCCTTTCTGTTATCCTTCACATCTCTTGCTAGCTGCAACTCCAATTGTCCTTTGGCCTTTCGGATTTGATCCCTGCAGTCCCGAGCAATATCTTTATACGCCTCCCTTGTCATCTGTCCAAGCTTCCACTTCTTGTAAGCTTCCCTTTTATGTTTCAGCTCCCCGCAGAGTTCCCTGCTAAGCCACGCTGGTCGCCGTCCACATTTGCTGTTCTTTCTGCACATCGGAATGTTATCTTCCTGTGCCTTTAACAGGGTTTCTTTAAAATACAGCCAGCTGTCTTGGACACCTTTCCCCTTCAGATCAGCTTCCCATGGGACCCTGCCCATCAGCTCCCTAAGGGAGCCAAAATCTGCTTTTCTGAAGTCCAGGGTGTGTGTTCTGCTTCTTTCCTTCCTTCCATTGATCAGGATCCTGAACTCTACCATCTCATGGTCACTGCTGCCCAGGTTGCCATTTACTTCTACTTCCCCGATCAATTCTTCTCTGTTTGTGAGCAATAGGTCTAGAGGTGCAAGGCCCCTAGTTGGTTCCTCCAGCATTTGTACTAGGAAGTTGTCTTCAATATTCTCCAAAAACTTCCTGGATTGCCTGTGCACTGCTGTATTATCTACCCAGCAGACATCAGGATAATTGAAGTCCCCCATAAGAACCAGGGCCTGCGACGATCTGGAAACTTCTGTTAGTTGTCCATAGAACGCCTCATCCACCTCCTCTTTCTGGTCTGGCGGTCTGTAGCAGACACCCACCACAACATCCCCCTTGTTGCATTCTCCCCTAAACTTAACCCACAAGCTTTCAACCATCTTGTTTCCACTTTCATAGTTAAGCTTCCTTAATTCGAACTAATAAGTTCGAATAGGGTATTCGAACTAAGGGGTTAATTTAAACTAACTAGTTTGAATTAACCAATGTGGCCATGTTAATTCAAACTAATTTCTTAGTTCGAACTAACCGGCCATTGAAATGAATGGGGATCGCTAATTCGAACTAAGCAAGTGCCATGAATGGCACTTGCTTAGTTCTAACTAAGTTTTCCTAGTTCGAATTAAGCTAATTTGAACTAACTAATCGAACTAATTTAGCGAATGTAGACATAGCCTAAGGTGCCACAGAACTCTCGTTATTTTAGTGTTTATCACCGTAGTGCTGAGGTTCCCCCCAATCATGGATCGGGGTCTCATTGCACTAGGTGCTGTACAAGTGCACAACAACAACATGCAACCACTCTTACTGTCTAACTAAAGGGGATCTGATTTTCAGAGATGCTGAGCACCTGCAGCTCACATTGATTTCAAATGGCATTTCCAGTTACAATTGGTGTTTCCTGACTTTTCATGCCTTCCTACTCGTCACACAACTTTTCCTCCAGTTTGTTGCTTTCTACCTTATATGTTAGCTACTCCCTCTTGCAATTATGCAGTGATGTTATTAAAAAAAAACAACACATAGCTGGTTTTCTCGTGAACATGGCTTTGTTTGATTCACGTTGTAGTAAATTTTGGAGCTGTTTACTCCATGCCATGGAACCAAAGGAAGCACGAGTCCCTTAAGAAATTCAAGTACAGTAGTGCCTTATATTACAACTTAGATTGAGCTGCATTTTTCAATCATTTTAAAAGAATATAAAGTATTGCTTCAAATTTAAGAGTTGTTTTTTTTAAAACCTATCATATATTTCTATTCTTTGCTGTAGAAGAGTTAAGTACAGATCTTTTTGCAGGTATGTGTTAGGCTCACTAAAATAATACCTTTGCCTAGAAAAATTGTGTTATTTTTTATTACATTGGTAAACTCATAAAATAATTGTTAAATACACAGCTGCATATGCATGAGAAAAACAGTTGGGTTTGTGTTAATCTATTTTTCAGCATGTCCTCCTGTCTCAGAGATTGTAGAGATTCATCCGTTCTCCTGACTGTCTATCCTAAATGCAACAACATTCATCGATTCTGTTTTGCTCTGTCAATGTGGTAAATTGGTCAGTATAAATTTAATAAGTGGACCCTTACTTCAAACATAAAGTCCTCACTTATTATTTTAAATTCAGTGTATTAAGAATTGTGTTCCTTCTTTATAGATATTTTGGCATTGGCAAGATGAATAAGATGGCCAACAACTTCTTGAATTTTGGATCTAACAGCAAATGTGCATTACCAATTCATATTTTGTAGGAAAAGATCATCACAAAGTGACATGATGACATCCACCATCAGGCAACCGGCACCAATTAGACCTTGTCATCATCAGGAGAAAAGACCTAAGCTCAGTGCAGAACACATGCACGTTTCACAGTGCTGATTATGACACTGACCGCTCGTTGATCATTAACAAAGTGAAGACCATAGCTAAGAAACTATAGAATGCAAAACTTGGGAATAAGCCCCAAATCAATACTACAAACATAAAAAAACAGAGGAAATGGCAGAAGTTTGTGAAGGCTTTTGAACTCAGCAGGCCTGGGAAGTTGCTACCAAGCAAGGCAGAGGAATTTTGGGAAGATGTGAGAACAACAATCCATAAAACAGTTTTAGCTAGATTTGGGAGAAGAGATCATCAAAAAAGGATTGATTTGAAGAATATGAAATGGAACTATAATCTTTTATTAACATTAAGAACACAGTCTATCAGGAACACAATAAGAAGCCAACAGAGAGTACAAAGTGAGGCTTCGACATAAAGCTGAGGGAAGAGTGAGGAAGCAGATGCTGTACAAAGCAATGCTGGACCAAGGTCTGTGAAGAGATACCAACAGCTTCAGATACAGGAAATCTCAAAGTCAGGTACGACAGCCTGAAGAAATCTCTAGGCCCTGCTATTCATAAGGTTACCCTTCTTAAATTGCCAAGTGGTGAAATTATTACAAATAAAAGTAAGCAGTGGTTTCACTGGCTTGAACGTTATTTAGAGGTATATACACAAGAAAGGAACCTGGATCAAATATCAACTCTACAGATCATGCCAGAGCTAGATGTGGAGCCCACTGTAGAAGAGCTCAGCAGGGCCACTGATGCTAGCAAGTGGCAAGGCTCCTGGACAAGATGACATCCTAGCAGAAATTCTTACATGTCCCTTTCTCAATATTTCTGTGTTTAAAAGCATGAATGATGGTGTGTATTTCTGTACAAGAACAAATGGAAAACTCTTCAATCTCTCATGATCTAAGGCAAGAACTAAAGTAAAAAATGTATTAATCAGGGACTTTATATTAGATGGTGATGTTGACCTTATAGCCCATGATGAAGATCTATTACAAGAATTCATGGCCCAATTTTCAAGTGCTAGTCAAGCATTTTCTCTCAGCATCAGTTTTAAGAAAATAGTTGCATTAGGACAGGGGGTTCCACAAAACCCTTTAATCATTTTAAATGCAAACCAGCTAAAGTAGTCCAAAAGTTCAGCTATGAGGTTCTACAGAGACTACCAACCTTTCACTTGATGATGACCTAATTGTTTGCATTGGAACGACTGCCACCACTTTTAAGTAGACTAACTAAAAGAGCATGGAACAACTCAAAACTTAACATCAAGACCAAAATGCTAGTGTACCAAGCTTGTGTCCTCAGCGCTCTTATGTATGGTGGGGAAATATGGACAATGTATACCTATCAGGAGAAAAGGTTAAACAGTTTCCACTTATGTTCTTATGCCCTATATTCAACATGACATGGTGAGATAAAGTTACCAATACAGAGGTTCTTTAAAGGGCAAATGTACCAAGTGGGACAGCTTTGCTCAAGCAAAGACAACTGTGCTGGCTGGTTGAAAGACAGATGAATACCTAAGGACATACTATATGCAGAGCTATCAGAGCGAACAAGAACAAGATGATCTTCCAACCTTCAGTTTAAAGACACATGCAAGCAAGATACGAAGGAATTTGAAATTGATCCTGACTGATGAGAAACCTTGGAGAGTGATTGTAACAAGTGGCACCATTGTCCACATCAGGGCATCAAAGTCCATGACAGGAACTGGCTCTTACAGCTTGAAGAGAAAAGAGCATGTAAAAAGCAAGCAGCTTCCAACCAGGACACACAGATTTATAATAACTGCCAAAAATGATGTGACTTGCAGATTGGACTACTTCGTCACACATCCGTCCTTAGGGGTGGGTGGGGCCCAGAGAGAATGACCATGTGCGGGCATCCATCCCCCGCCACCAAAATGCCCCCAAAGCATGGCACCCACTGCCACCAAAATGCCCCAGAAGGCCATGCGGGATCCATGGGGGGCAGTGCGGGGCCCGCCAAACCATGGGGCATCGGGTGGTCACCCCCTCTAAGGATGGCCCTGGCAAACCATCTACATCATAGCTGCAATTTTCACCATGTCTCACAAATGAAAGGATACCAATGATCAAAATCACTTAGCTATAGAACCAGAATTTGCTGTAACCACTTTAGAAGCTCATTGTTTTTTAAATCTGAAACATTGACTTGCATTACATTCTAAGGCAGCATGACCTGGAATACAAGTCTCTGGGCCAGGTCACACTAGTTACAACTGGAGAAGAATGGTAACCACTTGCTAGGTTCAATTACTCTACTTTGCAATTCTGTCAAGATAAAAATAATTAAGGGCTCAAACCTTGCCAGCTCTGCAGTTAGTTTGCCCCACAATGCCAGCACAAACCAGCTCCATGGGCTAATGTAGGCTATGTCTACACTGGGTAATTTAAGTCGACTTTAACTAAGTCAACTTAACTAAGTTAAGTCGACTTAGTGTGTCCACACTGAAAATTAAAGTCGACTTAAAGGGGAACTTACAAAGTTGACCAAGAGTGTCCACACTGGATGCTCTAGGTTGACTTTGTGGGGTTAGGGGGACCTAGGGCAGGTCCATGGTGGCAGGGGGGACACCCCTTGCCCAATGCCAGGGGGCTCAGCCTTTGCCCCATTGTTCCTAGGTACAATGGGGGTCAGGGACCCTGGCAGGGCATAGGGGCTGGGTGGGCAGGGCTCTGCCCTGCCCTGTGGGGGGGTCGCATGCCAGGCTCCCCCTGTGCCCCCCCCCGGCAGGGAGAGCATTGGTGTAGCCCTGGGGTAGCCCTAAGTCAACTTAGGGCTACCCCAAGGCTACACTGGCTTAAGTCGACTCTAGGGAGTCAACTTAAGCCTTAGGTCTAGTGGAAAGGAGGTTTAATAAAGTCGACTTAATCTTCCTTAAGTCGACTTAAGTAGCTTGCTTAAGTTGACTTAAGAAAACTGTAGTGTAGACGCAGGGTAAATTAAGTCGACTTAAGCTTGCTTAAATCGACTTAATTTACCAGTGTAGACGCAGCCATAGAGTGGTCCTCCAGTGTAGAGCTCAGATAATGCCTCTTACACCATTTCCACTCCCCGTGATTAGTGAAGTGTGAGTGGGGATGGGAATAGGGAAAAGATATGTGGCTGGGTGCTCTGAAGACTCCTGGGTAGCATAATACCTTCTCTTCTGGCAAATGAAAACTGGCATGATATCAAGGAACCTCAAGGTCAGTCTAAATTATACCATAGGACCAGCCCAGTTCACATCTGACCCTGGATCCAGATGCGGTAAGGTGGTTCTAATCCACGTTTGGCACCCCTTTCCTGAATTACACTGTACACTTTTAGGTTATAGCCAGGGATGTAGCCTTGTATATTTAAACAAAATTTGCACCTGGGTTATAAATAGAGACATCTCCCAGCTATAATATTCAGGCTGGTGTAGATTTCAAGCACCCCAAAATCAGCGGGAGAGTAGAGGGGAATTCTAATTAGAATTTTTGTTTGGTCCACCAAAAGTAACAGGACCAACTGCAAAATTCAGATGGATTTATATTATCCAGATTCTTTCTAAATGTGAGAGTGTTTGAAGCTAAGGTTTCTTCATCTCTAGTTATTAATAACACCACAGATAATCACTACTAATCTAAATCACCAAAAATGCTATTTGTTTGCTCTTGAGCATTTCACTGAGGGTGGCCAGAGAAACTATAACCATCAATTCTCATATGGAATCCACCAAAACATTAGAGGAATATATTTAAACGTAATATTAGGGAAGAGGAAAAAATTGCTTATTTTTAATTATTAAAAAACATTTACATTCTTTGTTGTGAATAAACTGTTTTAATACACAAAACTAGAAATTTCCATCTAAACGATTAGGCTTACACGAAGACAACATAAAATACTAGTTAACGTATAAACTATATGTCAGTTAATTCTTAGTTTCTCTTATGCAAATTTTTTACAAGTAGGTGGAAATTCAGATTTGGTCTCAGTAGAATTTTCTCTCTAGTTTTGAAAATGTATTTTATTAATTTGTTAATGTGATATATAACTGGCTGTATAGAATTCCTCTCTAAGTCTCCATGGCTGCTGGACTGTTTTGCCATGCCTATGGCACTGATGTTCGGCAGTGCAGCAAATATGAACAGAACCAGAGAGCCACAATGTGTGGCTTTGGGAAGGGAAGGGGGAAAGATATTTGGTTTTCATTTTAGATTTTGTTTTGAATTATGAAGTCTGAGAGATCAGGTTAATGGGTGAATAAATTCAGCTGCTTTTTAAAAAGGTGATGGGAATTTGTACCCTCTATGTATGCACCACTAGCAATTTTCCTAACAGACTACTCTTTCAGCTAGAGACCTTATGGATCATTACCCTGCTGCAGCAACACCAAATGCAGCCTGTTCCTGGACTGATGCTCTTTAAACACGAGGCCTCAGGTCTGCGCATGTTAAGTCTCATGGGAATGGTAGTAAAGATCAGCAGCTCACTCTGCTTGTCGTTATATGGGCTTGCTTCCTGCATTGTTGTGTTACATTACGTTGTTTGCAGAGGCAGCAGCTTAAACACCTAGCTATTTGTTATTACTAGGGCCAAATCACAAACCCAAGAAAACTCTTCCAGGGCCCTTTCTGGCACATTGTAACCTTTTAAAAATAGCACAAAAGCATTATTTAGCTAACCTGACTAAAATAAGAGAGATTCTCTATTGTTCCACATTACTAAAAGTAAGCATTCCCATCCTGGGTATACAAGAAGCTCAATAGAATGTTGTCTTCTTCACATAAGGACCTACACAATTCTGGACAAATTATTGCAATAAAATAGCAAGCCAATAAATTCCAAACCTGTGACTTGGTTAGAGAAAAGAAACTGGTTGTATCCCATGAGACGGGGAATTACTGCTGTATCACAATAAGTATAAGACTGTATGGGTAAATTTCCCATCTTCAAAGTGTCTGACGAAGTGGGATCTTCTCCCACGAAAGCTCATGCGATAAATAAATCTGTTAGTCTTTAAAAGTGCCACAGGACTCTGTTTGTTTTTCTGCAATAAACTAACACGGCTACCCCTTTGGAACTATAGGACTGTAGTATTCTGGAACTTCTTTTGCTTCTAAAGAAACCCATAATTTTATAAAAGATGCTCTTGCTGAATATACTTTGTACCTGAATAAAACGCAGATTATCATCATAACATAGTGATAAGAAAGGGGGTGGAAAGTATAGATTCTCTAGGAAAAATAAATACCTATCTTCAACATATCTTTCAACTACTCTTAATAATTTTTCCAAAACATATAGTGGATGAGTCATTTATCAATACAGTTCGACAAAACTATTCACCGGAAACATGTTATCAACCAAACTAGCCTGATTTGAAATGTGACTGCCAAAGTAGTCTTTCAAAGTCCAATCAGCTAATCACACCCTTTAATTTAACGACAGTGACTTTCATTGCTGAGGATAACAACAAGTGGCTTTTGGGTGGGACACCTACTCCTTTTTTAAAGTTCACAAACTTTTTTTTCACCAAAGTGGCTTTGTCAATAAAATCTATATGTCCAAAATCTCATGATGAAAAATTATGTGAAACAGATGGGCAAAAAACTTTCCAATTTAGTTTAATTCTATTTATCAGACAACAAAAGCTCTTGAAGGTATATTTTCCTACTAAATCCCTTTTAACTTCTGAGGAATATCACTTAACAAACATATTGTGTCTGACAGGTTTGCTACATCTACCCTCCCAATACTTTGAATAAAACTTGAGTCAGAGTAAGCCAGCAAAAACTACACAAGCTTCAAATTGTTGTGATGTCTTTTCCCTAAATCCTATTTTGACATGGACTGTTATTTCCAAATTATATTGATAAGAACAGGAACTCTAATACTACAGAGGTAAGGACCATGTAATTACTGCAGTAGGTAAATACAGATATTGGTAAAGCACCATTACTAGTCTCATTACCTGGACCCATTAATCTGATTTGGATTACATTCCATCTTGATTGTAACTCTGGCTGGTGGTTGCGATAACCAATCTTGCTGGGGGACACGTGGACTCATCTTTGATGTCTGCCCATATTCACTGGAAGAGGAAGCAGTCATCTCCGTCTTAGCAAGGTGTGGAGTTCCGTACGTACACTCAAACAAGGACTGGTCTTCGCTCACTACTGATAATGCTTCCTGAAAACCAAAGAAGAAAAACCAACATGAATCTGTGTCAGAGAAGTCAAAAAGAGCTATAAAATCCCTTAAGGCAATTAAATAGATCTCAGCAGTCTTGTGGGATATACACATTAATTGTTTCTGCATGCTTGTTGTTATTTATTTGTGTTACAGTAGCACCTATAGGCTAGGGCCCTACTGTGCTAAGCACTGTACAAACCTATAAAAAAAAAGACAGTACCTGCCCCTAGAAAACTTACCTGTTAGATGTCCAATCAGGAAGTAAAAAGTATCGTGTCCAAGCTTTATTAACAGTTGAGAAAAGAACACAGAAAGCAAATGAGTAAAACAGTGCAGGAGTTCAAGACTTGAACTTTGAGGGCCAGATTTTTAAGTGGTGTAAACTGGCATACTCTGCACTGACTTCTTCATCAACTTTACACTAAATTTTGATCTGCTCCTTGAAACTTCTACTCTTAGAATCTGGGTGTCTTCATATCCTGGAATTCTCATATGCCATCAATGGACTGGGTGGCATAGGCGCTGAGTCCTGGACTGCTGAGCCTTTATCTGTCTAAAAGGTCATTAGATCACCTCTACCCCAGATGAAGTGACCAAAACCCATTACTGTCTTCTCTGTTCGGAGGCATTTCTGAAATAGTAAATGGTCTCTATTCTGTTGCTATAATGAAAAAAATTGACATCAGAAAAGCAATCACCACAATTGGCAACTTGTTTGGTTTCAGTAGAGTAGCCAAGGATTGGAGACGCCTGGAGATGCTTTCCAAGTAATGATTCAGGCACTATGATGGGATGAGTGCAGTGGGGAAGCATGCACTGCCACTCTCTTGTGTGCTGCTTTATTTTTTTGGTAGAAAAACAGAGAAGTTCATTTTCATGGGCTGTTTAACTATCACCTTTAACCAACAGTGAACTAATTAAAACACATTTAAAATAAAGAAATTGAAAAGCCGTCTTTGGAGAAAGGAACAATGAGTACCATATGTTAATTCCCCCCCATAAAATGATTAAGGATTGGCTTTGCTGACTCTTTCGGAGTTTTTCCCAGCCTGTAGAAGTAGGACCAATTCCCTTCCTAGATAATACAGTAATGGGAGAAGAGAGATAGCTGGGTGAAGCGTCTGTTTCAGGGATCCTGCTCTTCCTTATGAACAGAAGTAAAATGCCAGCCAAGCTAGAACATGTTGCTGGCTGCAGAATAGGTGCTAACTGGCTGGTAGGCTGAATACCGCCCTAAACAACAAACTAGACCCCCTTGAGGATGTGGCATGTTGACCAGCCCGTTAGTCATCTGTCAGAATGCTTCCTTAAGCAGTGTGTATACATTCTACCTTGCTGCATGTGTGGGAAAAGGTTCTCTGCAATCTCTTCCCCACTGTGGGGATGGTGTGATTACTGCATCTTTATGGCCTGGGGTGTCAAGAATTCAGAAGATTGTCATTTTGAAGGTTGCTTTAGCCAGAGTTAGTTGGAGATTAACCCAAGAAAGAAGCAGTGCTGGATGTAGTTTATAAGCCAAGACCATCTCTCTTCCTATGCCACTGCAACTAATCCTGTTACTTTATTTCTTCTTGAGCTAATTAAAGGTCACTGTAGCTCAGTTAGAGGGCATAATTGGCTGATAAGATTTTGGGGGATCCTAGTACAGCACAGAGCAGGTTTGAACCCTTAGTGACAAATTCTGCTCTGGCTGATATAGAATTGAAGAGCACAGATACAACTCAGTGGGTCCTTAGTCCCAGGAATGAAGGTAGGCTTGGTCTGGATTTCATCAGCGATCCAAGATACCAAATGGAGATGATTGGTTGACTGAACTCTTAGTCACTGAGTGCTACATAACCCCAGCTGACAGTTGCATATGAGCTATTTAGCTGGCAGCGTTTAGACATGGTAACCATGTAGGAGAGGAGGTGCTAAATCATAGACTACAAAGACAGGGTGCACATAGGCCAGGTCTACACTATGGTGCTAAGTCGGCAGGAGATACATAATCTGCGTTCCACAGAATACGTATCTCCCATTGACTTAGTTAATTCTACTTACCTTGGAGTCTTCACTCATTGCCGTCAACTGACAGTGCTCTGTAGTCAATGCAGCCTTACTCCACTTGAGGGGGTGGAGTAATTATGTCGACTGGAGAGCGCTTCTGGGATAAACTGAGGGGGTCTAAACTGCTCACTCAATCGATCCCGCTGGGTCGATCCTCAGGGATCAACGCAGTTTTTTAAGTGTAGACTAGGCTTTAGTTACTATTTATGCTTTTATCTGCAATCATAAGGGCTAGCCTGGCTTAACGAAAGATGAGATTATCACTTTATCTCTTGACTCCAGGGGTTGTGTCGTTAAGAAATAAAACCCTAATATCATGAAAGTCATGATCAGATCACAAACTTGGCAACACCAGCTCCCTCTTCATACCAAAGAATATGGTCAGAATATTAAAGAGATCTTTATAGAGAGTTATTATCATCATTTATATTGGAGTAGAACACAGACGTCACTACCGAGACCTGACTATTACCTAACTCATTTCACAAGTACCTCCCCCAACCCTCCCGTTCTCCATATTTCTCCTACCCAACAGCTAATTTCTCAACCTCACCAAACTGCACAGAGTTCAGAACTCCAGACATCAGCAAGGTCCTGGTGGGGTATGAAGGTGCCATCCCAGTTATTACTAGGGAAAGGAGGACTGCTGGGTCATTTGTCCTGGATTCCCAGACTACACCCCAAATGCTTCTAGGAACTACTGATCTCTCCTTCCTGGAAGATGCGGAGGCCTTCTTTAACAGCCATTTCTGCTGGGCAAGTCTGTGGAGGGACCTAGACTACACAGTGTTCCTGGAGTGTGGGTTCTCTGCTAGAACCTTCTGTCCTCAAATCCACGTTCCAGGGAGGTGGGGCCTGAAGGAAGGCCAAGGGAAAAGAGTCATGATGTCCCTTGATGCTGCTGCTGTGTCAGTTCCTAAATTAGCTAGTGATCCTTAAATCCAAGGGGCTTTTTTATTTTCGTATAACAAGATTTAAAGTAATAAAGTTACTCTGGGTGAAAAATATTTTGTTTTACTAAGTTCTGAGTAATTTTCCATAAAAATATACACCCTTCCAACCACATATCCGCAGCACTGAATGGACTGACATGCAGAGTCTGAGACTGTTTTATACTCGTTTTTTTTTCCTCTGCTCTACTGTGGAGTCAGTGTGGGGACTGAATAAGAATAACACGTTATGAAATGTTAACTTGGGCAATATTGATTACTATAAATATAAGAAAAGATGAATTATACAAGAGAAAGTAGAAGCAAGATTGCAAGTATGGCAAGCCAGCATGCTGTTATATGGTGTTTACAGATTAAACTATCTTCAAAAGTGGCATCAAAAATGCCACTCATTGATTTCATTTACAGTCTTCCACCTACAACTGAATTAAAAACATGATTTATTCAGCATCTAAATAACTTAACTGAAAACAATTTTGGACTAACTATAGAAGACAAATGGAGATTTTAAAAGATGGGATTTACTAAATTTGCACATATTGAAATAAATAAGTGCAATACAATATTATCTGCCTGGCATCTTAATTATATTTCAATGTGTTACAATGCACAATCTAATACATTAGCTCACACTAAGGAAAAAAAGCACACCCAACTTTGTGTGCAAGTTATACTGAACACCAAAAAGACTACGCCAATTAGTTAGGATTACATTAGTTAATTGAGAGATGGTCACAAAAACAAAACCCACAAAGAAACCCAGGAGACTGAGTCTAGCTTCATCTGTCAGGAAAATGTCCAATTATAAATTATTTCCAAGGAAACATGCACAGCCTATTACAGGATTTCCTCATCTAATTTAGTAGTCTATACCCCATCTCATGATTTAGCAGTTACTATATTTGTATAGTTCCAAAGGGGTAGCCGTGTTAGTCTATTGTAGAAAGACAACAGAGTCCTGTGGCACTTTTAAAGACTAACAGATTTATTTATCGCATGAGCTTTCGTGGGAAAAAATCCCACTTCGTCAGATGCTTTGAAGATAGGAAAGTTACAGAGTGGTAGGAAATTACGGTAAATGCAGGGGAGTGTATGACATAGCATCAGGTCAGGCTGTAACAGCAAATCAAAATAGGTGTTAGGATTCAAAACACTGGGGAACAGCACATAGAGGAGGGGGAGGTCAAATCACTTGTTGTAATGCGAGAAAAATCCATAGTCCCTGTTTAACCCCAAGACAACTGAGTCAAATTTGCATATAAGTTCGAGTTCTGCAGACTCTCTTTGAAGCTGTGATTTGTTATTCATCTGTTTCAACAACTTGTTAATAGCTGTGTTGAAACAGATGAATAACAAGTCACAGGTAAAGGTAAAGGAAAAATTTAAAAAGTTTAAATGTAAAATATATTTTTTTAAATTAATGTAAATAATGCACTGCAGACCAGACTGTGTGACATTTATTTATATTGGTGAGCACTTACTCACATAAATAGCCCTATTGTAGTTAATTGTAACTGTGCCCACCAATGCGAACAGTATGATCTAGCTTTACACATATTAATACAGTAACTGATCAACAAAATGTCATTTTGCATATGAATATTGGTCATATTTCTGTTTGATGTTTTTCATTGCTTGTTTTCATGCTTTTTTTTCATATCCATATGTTGTTACCTAACCAATTTCTCAGCTTCAAAGGAGGTCAATTGGGTAAAGCAAAATAAATCTTAATATATTATTAAACAGACCCATTAACAGACTTCCGTTAAAACTTGCCAAGTTTTGTACCCGTATGGGAACAGGAACAGTAATGGATAGATCATTTTCCTGAATTTCACTATACCTCAGAAATTAAAGTTTTCAGTTCCAGTAACTAGTAGTTGACATGACATAGCATGAAGACATATGCTACAGTGGCAGACAGGAAAGATTACTCACATATGCACATAAAAAGAAAAGCTTTGATAAATTATGAAAAATAAAGTTAATACTAGACAAATATTTTAATTTTTTGGCATATATTCCCATGGGAGTATCAACAGAACAAAAGAAAATGCAGTTTTTCATAGAGGTATTTTTTTCTCCTTCTACTTCACAGTACTTGGCTTCTTTCTTCTTCCTTGGACATTTTGTACTACTGATAAAAGTACTCAATGTCTTTTTGTATTGGGTTTTGGTTTATATTATTCTGATGAATGAAAAAGACAGAATAATGGACTGACAAATAACTAGAACAATAGTTACAGTAATGCCTTTAAAATAGGCATAAAATCATTAGGACAAAATGTTTATTTAATCAAATACATGATTACATGGCCTTGGAAGTAGAAGATACAGGAAATGACTGAGGCACGCTACATTATGTAAGGTATATGCAGACTGATCAATTCCTCCTTTAAAAGAATCTCATAAACTGAGATTATAGGAAAAGATTTTTTAAAATAGAGGAACTATCTTTTTCTTTTTAATGTATTGACTTATATACATAATCTTTTTATGGCCCTATTTCCATGATATTCCTCACTATCACTATGAGTTCATTTTCCTCTCATCTAACTTGAATCCATAATAATGCTTATTTATCTGGATATTCCCTGATACACATGTTTATATTTGCCAGAATTGGAAACCATGCTTTAGACATTTCCCTTTTCCCTCAACTATCTAAAAATAAGGGTTGGTCAGAAAATGGAATTTCTGTTTTGGAGAAAATTCCAACATTTCATAAACCTTTTTGGTTGTTGTTTTGAATCAGAGCAAAGAGTCAAAATATGAAATTTTTCACAAACTGGAAATTCTGAAAAACTGACTGAGACATCTAATTTTTTCATTCCAATAATGTCAAAATAATATATTGGGATAATGTCAAAGTATTATAATATAATAGAAAATAGTACATATAAAATATATCAAAGTTAATATATGAATATAAAATAGTACTAAGGTTAATATTTTAATATAATGTAAAATTTTAAACTAAATGAATCAAAATAATACGAATGAAACATTTTCACTTTCAAAAGAAAAATTTGTCCCTATCAAAAGGAAAAACTTGAAATGATTTGTTTTGATACTTTCCCATTGAAAGTTTCATCAATATTGACATGATCTTGAGAAAAGTTTCAATTCTGGCAAAACTGCATTTTCCAATAGAAAACTGTTCTGTAAAAAATTTCTTCCCCAGCTCTGCTAAATACTTCCTGTTGCTCCCCTCTTCACGGTACTAATCTTCCCTCTTATATTTTATAACATCTGAAGATTTGGACAGATGCTTCCATAGCTCAAGTTTTCAGGTCCTAATGTACATATTAAGTAAGCTCTGTCGCTGCACTTCACATTATGAAACTCCATGTTTGCCTCTTCTCTCCATTCCCCCAGTCATCTCTGTCTTCCTTGCAGAATTTATAGATGGCTTAGGCACAATTGTGATAAGTGATACATATGAATTAAAAAACAGACAGTGATGGGATGTATCTGACGAGTCAGTTCTCCTTCTTAATTGAATGCTAAAAAGAATCTAAAAAAATTACATTCTAAAACCTGCCACAGGAAGCCTCATGTTCAAGAGCCTGATAGCTATAAGAGACCTGTCTCCAGTCACCCTGTATCTTCCCCATGCTTAGTTGGCACTTGAGCTTGAAAGTGAAAATGTTTTCAAATGTTGGGGCAGAGACTCAGTTACTGTAAACTGGTATAATTCGACTGATTTCAATGGAGTTACATCCATTAAACTGCCTGAGAAGCTGACCTACAACAATAGGTTAAACGTTAGCTTTCTGAATCAACAGGCACTGCATGAAATGTGGTCATAAACATGAGCCAAATAAAGATCAGCCTATGCTAGAATAGGAGCACACAGTACAGACTAGTGTAATCATTTCAGATGATTTTTAGCAAAGCTTTCAGAAATTCATCACTCCAGCTTAACACTTTTATTGTATTCTTTTACATACATTTGTCCTTTAAAAGTTTATTCCACAGCTTTAGGAAGCTGCTCACTGGGTGATAAACTTCATTTCAAACAGGCTAAAGAATGTCATTTCTACATTGCAACAGATACCATAGGAGAGTCCAGTGGATGATCAATGAATGATAGCTCACAGAACATAGATCTGTCTTCCAGGCTGACAACTCCGCTCTCCAGGTCTGAAACATGCAACTTTGGGCACTGGAGTAGAGCCCTATGTGGGACTATTGTTTTAATACCACACTGCAATACCCACTCTCACTCCCTCTCACATTGTTTCTTGCATTTCTATCCTGCTCCCACCTGCAAAAACCTTTGGGAGCATCTACACTTACAAATTAAGTCGACTTAAGCTTGCTTAAATTGACTTAATTTAATCTGTGTCCACACTACATTTTCCTTAAGCCGACTTAAGCAGCTGCTTAAATTGACTTAAGGAAAATTAAAGTCGACTTTACTAAGCCTAGTTTTAAGTCGACTTTTCTGGCTAATTCGACTTTAAGAGAGTCGACTTAGCCAGTGTGGATGCAGAGTAGCCCTAAATTGACTTTAAGTCAACTTAGGGGGCTTCAGGGCTTCCCCACTGCCCTCCCTGCCAGGGTGGCTGGCACAGCCACATCCTGGCGTTCCCCCCCCCCCCAGGGCAGGACAGAGCCCTGCCCACCCTGCTCCTATGCCCTCCCAGGGTCCCTGTCCCCCTCAGCCCCTATTGTACCTACGTACAATGGAGCAAAGGCTGAGTCCCCCAGCACTTGGCAAGGGTTGCCCCCCCTGCCACCATGGACCTGTCCCAGGTCCACCTAGCCCCTACAAGTCAACCTAGGCATCCAGTGTGGACGCTCTAGGTCAATTTGGCAGGGTCCCCTCTAAGTCGACTTAATTTTTGAGTGGGGACATGTTAAGTCGACTTAAATTAACAAATGTTGACATAGCCTTAGATTGCACAAAACCTGTTGAGAGAACCAGAGTCTAACATGCTATTTCAAAAAAGCTGGGTTAATTTTATATGTATATGGAATTGAGACACAATTTTACCTCTAAAAGAATAAATAAATCTTATTTAAACTATATAAAATACTTTTAACTCCTGTTATAATAGACATCAAATCTCTTTTTATCTGCCAGTTAAATTAAAGTATTAAAACCTTTATTTAGAAAAAACACACGCTTGCTTTACATTGCTGAAATTCTATTTATGATGAACTGATAAAAGATTTAGTTTTTTTCCTGCAAATTACTGCAGTCTGGGATTTTTTGCCCTCCCAGTCTCTCCAGCAACAAAGTACATTTTATCCGCTCCTACTATTATGGCAGCGAGTCCTCTGAGTAGCAGGGCTCTACACAGAGCATGTGATGATTAAGCAGCTGAAGGAATTCAGCCCAAACTTGCAGCTTAGTTTACAGCCAAATCTTTAAACCTTGAATTCATTGCATGAGGCAATAGTAAGTGAAACAAAAGCCAAATGATTAATGCTGAAATCTTGCTACAGCTTATTAAGTCATGCCATTCTTACAACTCCATTGTGACCATTCTCAAAAGCATCATCATCAACAGATATACAATACTCTGTAAAGAGTATGTTACAATTTAAAATGCAGCCACCTGCTTCAGCAGTTGCAGCACACATCTGGAATGTGTTTTTCCTGTATATCTCTGAGACTTGGATTCACTAAATCAGACTAAAAATCCACAAATTATATTCATGAGAGAGTTCAGGAACAACATAAAGCCTTGGCAAGTACAAGATAGGAAAGACAGATGTCGTCCTCACCTCCACCCATGAGAATCTTATTGCCAGTTCAGTTAACATCCTCCACCTATCTGAAATGGGCACTTGGGAAGTCAGTGGTAATCCAAGTAAAGGCTTGGCGCCGTCACTTATCTGGTTTCTTCACCTCTTGCTGGGAAAAATACAAAGGATATTTTGAAAGCAAGGGAAAGACACTGCTACAATCCCACTTGTAAATAATAATAAAATCCAATCCTAAATCAAAACAAGTTCATGAAATTTAAGGCCAGATTTATCTAAGAGAAAAAAACATGTAAGTGAGGTCTGATCCTGCAGCTTTATTATGTGACTCATTCTTTTTCTTCACTGAGACTAATTATGTGAATAAAAGCTGAAAGACTGAACCCAGAGGTTTTCTATTTTGTATTTTAATTTTAAAAATTGCTTTTCTAATTACTAGAAATGCACAAAATTTGAGGATAAATGATCATGGAATTTTAATTTATAGACTATCGTTTCCAAAATATCAGCAAACCCTATTTTTTGCCAAAGACACTGCTACACATGCTTTTGTCTTAACATCTTCTCCATGAGATAACACTGATAACATCAGGCATTCATCCACAGATTAAAAATTCCTTTACAAAAGGAAGATAAATATCTTTTATACCAATTTTACAGATGGAGAAACTGAGGTATAGTGACTTGACCAAATATCTGGGACTACACTGTAGGTCTTTCTGATTCCTACCCAGCACCCTCTATTGGATCACTTCTGTCTCCAATGCATAAAGACAACATTATAACATTCAGGAAGTTTGTGGATAAATCATCTCCATAGATCAGAAAGTCGACATGATTGCCTGACTGAAAGATCTCCCATTTCACATTGCAGTGTTTCACAAATCACCTCAGAATGTCTTTAGAAACTAAGGCCCCGAACAAGAGTTAAAGGATGGAAACAGAAGAACATTTCACTCATGCCATGTGCATCATGCTTTACAAACATAGTCTAATAAAATGCAGTGTGTATAGCAGTTTTGTTCAGCTGCAAAGATTAAAGCCCCAGTCATGAAACTGGCTCAATATGGGCAAACACTTGTGCCCATGTAGAGCACAGCTGACCTCTTAGCAGAACTGGATTAAGACATGCTGAGGCCCTAAGATATGTCAAGATTCAGAGGCCCCATACCTTAATAAATAAAGAGTAAAAAGGGTATTACATTATAACAGAAAAGGTAATGAAAAAATAAATGATAAACCATTATTTAAGCAAAAGCAATTTCAATTATGATATATCTTCTTAGTTATCTCTGACATATTTAGAGGCCCCAAGCCATGGCTTACTTGGCTTGTGCTTAAATCCAGCACTCCCTCGTAGAGCATGATTTCAATAGGGTACCCAGGGGAACAGGGGTCTGCTCACACAGGGCAAGTGGCAGGATCATGACACGAGACCTGATATTAGCTATCTGATAGGGAGCTTACCTTAGAAGGCACAAGACTGTGTCAGAGAATCTAGGGAATAGGCATCCCATGATAAAATAGACATTTTTCTAATTTTTTCTACACAGAGAGCAAGGTGTAGTGGCCAATCTTTAATGGCTCAGATAGCTGTATTACTTGGCCACTTTGCTTTTCAGGTAAGAGGTACTGTGACTTGTGACTGGCTTAAGCTTGCAGGGGTTTCATCATTATGTTAGTACATAAAATCTCAAAGTTCGCAAAGATTTATAGCCTTATGCACTGATGTCAATGAGCACAAACATGTTTCCTGTACAAAAACAAATGGCTGATTATTGAGCAATTCTGGCCAAATATAAATATCATGACAATGGCTGAGTATTCAAATGGCATCTGCTCACCTAATTGCAAGATAGTTCAGGAATAAGAACTAAAAGTGTCAAGTACATCAGAGAAGTGAGGGGCAGGTGTTATATTATTACCATGAATGGTAATAGTTTTAAAGACATTGTAAAGAAAAATTAAAGATAAAGATCTCAGATACTGAACAGAAAAATTAGAGGAAGATTTTCAAAGACAAACTGAGAATTAGGTCCCCAACTTCCTTGACTTCCAAATGGGAGTTAGGCATCTAACAAACCTGAAAATCTCTCTTTTAAGGAACAGAAACCCTAAAATCAACATAGTTAGCTTGGTGCAAATCTGGAGTAACACAATGATCCATCAGACCCAGAATATTTACCCCTAAACATTTAGGTCCTGACAAACTTATGGGTGCCAAAAACCCCTCAGACAAACCCAACTATATTCTTCAGTAATCTCACTGTATATGAACGAATATCTAGTTTTGACATATGAAAGAATATGAAATATGTTTATGAAAGAATATCTAGTTTTGAATGTTTATTTTAGTACTTCCATATTGTAAAGTACTGTAACACTGAAGCATGTACTACTCCCCACTACAGAAAGGATGTTGACAAATTAGAAAGAGTCCAGCGGAGGGCAACAAAAATGATTAGGGGGCTGGGCACATGACGTACAAGGAGAGACTGAAGGAAGGAGGCTTATTTAGTCTACAGAAGAGAAGACTGAGGGGAGATTTGATAGCAACCTTCAACTACTTGAAGGGGTGCTCCAAAGAGGAGGGAGCTAGGCTGTTCTCCGTAGTAACAGAGGACAGAACAAGGAGCAATGGTTTCAAGTTGCAACTGGGGAGGTCGAGGTTGGATATTAGGAAAAACTTTCTCATTAGGAGGATGGTGAAGCATTGGAATGGGTTACCTAGGGAGGTGGTGGAATCTCCGTCTTTGGAAATATTTAAGGCCCGGTTAGACAAAACCCTGGCTGGGATTATTTAGTGGGAGTGGTCCTGCTTTTAGCAGGAGGTTGGTCTAGATGACCTCATGAGGTCCCTTCCAACCCTATGATGCTATTTCTTTAAGTGATTAAAATGGACTTTTATATTCATTTTCAATCTGATATTATTCTCAGCTATAAACTTGGAAAACATCAAACTATTTTAGCCTTCAGTTTTGTTGATAACGTTTGGGACTCAAAATAGGCTAAAGAACTGAGAGTACTTGGATCAAAAACTTCTTTTAATCTGTCGGACCAGTGCCAGCATACTGCCTGTCCTGCACTATTCCAACGTTGGACTTTATCAATCTGAAAGAGCAGCCAGCATTCTATTTTGTTAAGAAATACAAACATCTGTTTTTGTCTCAGTCTTCTATCAAACAAAGATTCGTTTGGCCAAACGGGTGGTAGGTTTGTAAAGTGGACCGCAGCCTAAAAGGAAATGAATTGAGGCCGCATGCTATACTTGCTAAGAATTTTCCTTGCTATTAGATCAAAATGATATTGTGTAACAGCTTCACAGCCAAAACAGCTGAACCACCCCATACAGAGGCATCTTTCTAGTCTTGAAGGCCTATCCTTTCTGGGCATCTATATTCTATCGTTGGAATAACAGGTAATTTCAACAAGCTAAATATTATATTATTTATCATAGCTACTCAACTCAGTCTGGAATTATAGTTTATGTTTGAATACAGTGTGGGTCTTTGTGAGTTTTGCAATTGATTTACCCAGGAATTCTCAAAACAAAGACATCATGTGATTTATTTATTTATTTTACGTTATTCAAGATTCCAATGTAGCTGATTAAGTGAGGCGTTACAGAGACATCCTTAAAGTCACGGGACTGCAAACATTAACAATTCTTTTTTCCCATCACTTAACCTAAACCCAAGAACACTTATTATATCCACAAAATGACTCAGATGCTGTGGTACTGAGCAACATGGCACCTAACTTTTAGGGGTAGTCATGTTAGTCTAGTTCAGCAAAACAAACAAGGTGTCCTGTGGCACTTTTAAAGACTAACGAATTTATTTATCTCATGAGCTTTCATGGGAGAAAATCCAACTTTGTCCGGTGCTTTGAAGATGGGGAGCTTACAAAATGCAAGTATTACAAGCTTATAGAATACAGCATTCCTTGTTTTTTTAGAAAATCACAGGAACACTGTAATCCACAAGGCTGAGGTGGGTGCATTCAATGAATGGAGAGAGGCAGGCACTTTAGAGCGTGACCTGCAAAAGCCAACATGCTAGGCAGGGATGACCTAATGTAGCCAAAGGTAGATGCTGATAAGAAGAATATGAGCTAAACCTCTCTCCTCTCTGAGATATGCTCCTAAATCTGGGCTGCAGGTAGGTGCCTAGCTCTGCTTAGTGATCCACAAATGGAAATCAAGCACTTGAGATTCAGAAAGCTCGGGTGCCTAAGTAGTTTATCTTAGGAATGAGGGGGGTGCATACCTTGTTCCACACAAAATGCCCGGAGAAGTAGATGGTGCCACCCACCCGACAACTGTTAACTCAATGGCTATTTAGGTATTTATCCAAAGTGAAACAGTCAAAGAGTGAGTGATTCTGTAGTGCAGTAGTTAGGGCACCGAGATGGGAGACCTGGGGTCCAATCCCTCTTGTTGCAATTCACTCTTTCTTTATTTATGAAATAAGGTGGTGTTTGCCAGAAGCTTCCTCCTAATGGATCACTTGAGGATTATCTGGTCTGTTCATTGCCTCTGAAGCACCTGGCATTGGCCACTGTCAGAAGACAGAATACTGAGTTAGATGGATCATTGGTTTGAGCCAGTATGGCTGTTCTTATGGAGCAGCTTCAACAAGAGAGATTGAGAGAGCCCCATGACTCAGCGGTTCAAGTGGTGGGGAAACCCATGTTCAAGTCCTTTCTCCCACTGGGGGGGGGGAGGGGGGATTTGAACCCGGGTCTTCCACCTCTCAGGACACTGGGGTAGGTACCTCCCCCATCCAGTCAACTTTTGCATGGGACTGGATCTAGCAGGAGGCCTCTGAGTATCCTTACTGGATTGGGGACCCTTATGCGACTCAAGCAGCCTTTTCTCTTTTCCCTAGTTCATGAAATATTCTGTGACTTAAGCAGAAAAGAAGTGTCCAAACATGCAGAGGGAAACAGCAATGTGTTTGCCCAGGTCAGGAACATACATGCCAAGGGAATTTTTACTCTGAAAAATTAGGTGCTGATTGAATTTAGACACCTACAGGGTTTGGTGGGAGTTTTGTGGATGGCAGTAGAACTACCACTGGGACGTAGGTACCGTTTTAGATAGCAATGGGGAAATCACACCCAACACCTGCAAAGGGAAGTGCCCTGAAATATTTTTTAAAACCAAAATGATTTTTTTAAGTATGCTCACTGTGTATGTGCAATGTGATTTCCTTTGAGGATGGCCTTTACTGCATACAGTCTAGCATGTCTGCAAGAGTTTGTAATCATTATCTTGATTTGTATTTATATACATTTTAATTTTGCCTTTGTTCTTCTCAAATGAATATCAAGTTCAAATGCTATTACACTAAGACCCTGATTCCATCAAGAACACAATTAAATCCAAATGGGACTTTAGCACATTCATCGAGTTAAGTAAATGTTAAGTTTTGTTGAACTGGGCTTGGAATGTGTTTAACTTTGTTGAATTAGGGCCTAAATTCAGTATAAACACATTTTTAAAAATATAGGCAGAGTACGATTTTTGTCTCCAGAGACAGAGTACACATTTTTAAAAATATAGGCAGAGTACGATTATAGGGTTATCTAAAGACTATTATTATGTCAGAACAAGAATTAAATATATGACTAATGAAAGATCTGTCTGACTTGTAATACACTGTGACATACACGTACAAAGGAAGAAAATATACGTGTAGCTGATCACTGCACCAAAAACGGGCTATGAATAAACCCGTTATAAATAAAGTTATGCATATTTGTATCATAGCAGATTTAGACTAACAGATTCATTGAGCTTCTGATGCTCAATACAGTAAATTCAGTTAATACAATTCTTTACAGCTCTACTTCAGAATGTATTACCTACCCTTGCAACATCACTAACCTCTGCAGTCAACATAAGAGACCACATATTGCTTTAGACTGACATCCGTGACTGAGTTCAGATGCAGAATGAGGACAATACATAGCCCAGAGCATTTAAATATTTATATTAGAATAGAAAACATTAAAAGTGTTCCCCCCAACACAGAGCACACTAGAGACATTAGAAATGGAGTAAAACTAACGAAGCGGTATTCATACAAAGTTTAAGATAATGACAAAAGAAAATACTCTGATTTGTTTATCTTCCTCCTGTTTTTATAAATGCCAGAGAAAAAAGTATGTACTCTATGCTATACATTAAAACATACATCTGGCAGGAATGTAAACTGTTGCTCTTTTATTGTTTCCCCAAACAAACTCATTTCCTACAAGCTGTTCCCATATCTTTTGTGCCATATCCAACTTCCCAGAAAAACAGTAGGAAAACAAAGTGTGAACTCAAAACAACCCATTTCCACAGAACAATGCACTATACCAAGAAGAGAGTGGGAGGGGGAGGGAATAAAACAAAAACAAAACAAAAAACCCGCTGTTTTGGTACTGCCAAGGGACTTGAAGAAAAAAGGAAGGAGGAACTTCTAAAGTCACACAGAGGAAGAGTTGTGTAACTGCAAATATGCAATAAGTTTATTGCCAACTATTTCAAAGGATCTGAGGTTTCAAAATCATCCAAAAGCCTAACTGATTTGTACCTTGGGTTTAAGGTTCCAGGAACACCTTTATATGTCCAAGATCCAGAAACGGTTGTATCATTTTCTAAAACGTGCAAGTCATGTGATTTCAGTTGCTTCAGTAATGAATCATGCAGTTTATGCTTCCAGCAAAAATAAAAGGCCCTAACACATAAAGCATAGCAAATGACACACATCATTCTATAAGACAAATAAAACAGAAAATGTAAATAATTTATTTCTTGACTGCTCTGTGAAATCTTGAAGTTGATGAGACTTTTTTAAACCAGGAAATCCAAGCATAGCTCCCATTCCCATGACAGGTAATCTGCACGTAGCTCACAGAGCTGATAAAAGCCAGTGACAAACCTCAGCACTATTTCTAACTTCTGTTTCCATATGTGGGTTGTCAAGGACATAAAAACAGAAAATAAGGAACCGAACTAAGTAACGAAGTATTTTAGGTGCTCTACCCAGATTAGTGTTGCAAGTCAGAAGACACCATTTTTAGAACAAACTTGGCAACCAGTGCCAGTATTAGTTATAAGCAGACTAAGTACTTGCTTAGGGCCCCGAGCAGCTCAAGAGTGCTCCCTATTCACTTTTTGGTATGTGTTGTGTATGTGAGGTCCCAAAATATTCCTGCTTAGGGGTCCGACAGACGGCCATCGCCTCTGTTGGCAACTATAAAACATTTCCCCCATTAATGACTCTGTCCAATCTGAAATGATGAAGTTGAGCCCATTCTGTTTTTTCAAGTTAAGAAATGCAGCTGATATTTGTTTTCTATAGATAAAAGCTGTAACACAGAGATTTTGTAATAATTTGCAATGAAAACCTACTGTCAAAAGTAATACCATGAATTAATGCTAGTTTGATATAAGTGTGAAATATGTACACTGTTGGGAATAAGATAGAGGAATATAAGGACAAGGACACATTCACTCAGGATATATTCTGAATTCCCACTGAGGACTTTCCAACAGCATGGGTGTTTCACCAAGAAAGAAGCTTTCATCTACCTCTTATTATTAATCACGTATATTATGATAATGTCTAGGGACCAACCAAGAATGGGGACCAACTGCGGTCAGCACACAAAGTAGCAAACATTCCTTGCCCCCCAAAACTGACAATTTAAACAGGCATGGGAGGTGACAGAGGGGAAGAATCTAACACAGAGAGGGGACAATGTGATGGCAGCAAATAGCATATTGGTTTTAATTTTTGTTTTTTTAAATGGCTTTAATTAGGAGGAGATTGGCTAAATGAAAAGAAAAAGGAAGGGGAACAGGCAGTTGAAGGGAAAGAGCTGAGGGAGACAAGGCATGGGAGAAGAGGCTAAAAGGGGTAGCTGTGGACAGAAGCTGAGGTGAAAAGACTATGAGTATGTCTACATTGGAGGAAGAGACCTCCAGCATGGCCACAGCTGGCCACGTCAACTGACTCAGGTTCTCTGGGCTCAGGCTGTGGAGGCTAAAAATTGCTGTATAAACCTTGGGGCTCAGGCTGTGACCTTCCTCTGCTGTGGGGTCCCAGAGCTCAGGATCCAGGCTGAGCCTGAACATCTACCCCCACAATTAAACAACCCTATAGCCTGAGCCCTCCGAACCTTGGTCAACTGACATAAGACAGCCTTGAGTGTTTAATTACAGTGTAGATATAACCTGTGAGGGAGAGGAAGAGTTGGATTGGAAGTCAGAGCAGAAAAAGTCCACTCAAGACAGAAAGGTCTCTGCATCTGAATGTCTGAAGGTCTTTGCTTTGGCTGCTTCCCCAGCTGCTCCTACTGACTGGACTCACCAGTTTGTTCCTCTCTGCATTTTTCCTGCAAGGCCATGTGGCAGGACAAAGGGGAGATACCTCCTCCTTTCTGGGCAGGCGGCCAACACCACCACAAAAATGGCTCATGCTATTTGCCCCAGGGTGGGGAGAGTATGTCTGGCTAGAATGGCTGGTGATGCATTAATTCAACTCATGCCATTGGCACTTACTTTTTCTAATGCTGTTCCTACAGACTCCCCATACTGAGATTAAAGCTCCCCTTCCCTAGCAGTCATTGCAATCGAGTACAGGTGACAGTATCATGGCCTGCACTTCCTGGAATGAATTTCCCATGCAGTGTAGCTATAAAATTTAAGATGTTTCTAACACTTCACCTGCAAGAATTCCCATGTTTTAGTGTAAATGCTCATTTGACTTCTTAGAAAGCAATGACCCAATCAACAATTAAAGCAAACCAAAGGTGTTGGTCAGTGGAAGCTGGATTTGTTTTTCAACAACATTTCTTTCCCATCACAGCCTGAAGGTTGAAATTGGACAGAGTAAAGTTTTAACAGGAATTGGCATACTACATTAAACAATTCATGTAAAACATGTCCTTATTAGTAGGTCATGGATATGTGTGCATGCTTAATACATTTGCAGTCAAGTCACCAATTATATGTGCTTAATATTAATTTAGATGCCTAGCGTTAGGTACCCAAGTTTGAATTAAGGATCAGGCATTTGGTGACAAAGTAACTGCTGGTGATTTCAATTAAAATTTAAAACCAAGGTGAAAGAGGTTGAGATATAAATGTTAAATATAAAAGATTTCAGGCCAATCCTGCTTCTATTAAAGTCAATGGCAAAACTCACATCGACCTCAATGAGACACGATTGGACTGCCTGGATGTCTTTTGAACATCTGAAAGTCATCTAAAGTCTTTGACCCAAACCACCTCCTGTGGGACTGGAACAAAAAGTAGTGATTTAAAAATAAGTTATTTTGTAAGAAAGAACAATCAGATCTAACGTTTCAATGAGACAATTGATCACTCCGGGTTCACAAAGATTGCTTTGCTTCCTCACACAGAGCACTGCACCACAGACAAGGTACATTACAAGGCAGGGGTTCCCAAACCTTGCCCCACGGGCTAAAAGTGGCCCACGGGGCTTTTTAAAATGGCCCATACTACCGGCTGCTGGCTTGGAGTGCAGCCGCCCAGTCCCGGAGCGCAGCTGGAAGCTTGTCTGCGGCCACCTGCCTCCTCTCTGGTCCCAGCCGGGGCCGAACTGGTATTGGGGTAAAAGTCTCCAGGGCTGCAGGGGCCTGCGGGTACGTGGCTGCAGGGTGTGCTGGGGGGCCCATGGGTCAGCACGGCTGTGGAGGATGCTGGAGGGGGGGCCACGGGCTGATGCGGCTGCAGAGTGTGCTTGGGGGCCCACCGGCGGTGTGGCTGTGAAGCGTGGGGAAGGGGGTGGGCACAGGCCAGTACAGCTGTAGGGGACCAGGGCAGGGGCCTTGGGCAGGGGCCCAGGGCTGGCATGGCCTCTATGGGAGCATGTGCTGTGCTGTTGCTGCTGGCTGGGGCCCACACGCTTGCCCATAAGTAGAGCCTTGCATGGATACAAATATATGGATCCGTATCCGATCTGCATCTACAAGAAATGGTCCGCGGATAGCCACATTGTATCCACGGATGTGGATATAATGCGGATATCCGCAGATATCTGTGTATTTGCAGGGCTCTAGCCCTGCACAGATAAAAATATGTGGATCCGTATCCGATCTGCATCTGCAAGAAATGGTCTGCGGATATCCGCATTGTATCTGCGGATTCGGATATCCAGGGATATAATGGAGATATCCGCAGATTTGCAGGGCTTTACCCATAAGCTGGCCCTGTTCGTGGGCATTCAGCCCCCTTTTCCTTTCCTTTCCTTTCCTTTCCTTTCCTTTCCTTTCCTTTCCTTTCCAAAAACTTGTTCATTTTTTTTTCAAATTTTTAAAAAATCATTTTGGCTCAAGGACCACAAATATTATTTTTAGAATCCTGAAGGGCCACTAGTCTATTTAATTAAATGTAATTTGAATTTAATTAATTGATTTTAATTAATTAAATTTTAATTATATAGACTGGTGGCCCTTTGGGGTTCTAAAAATTGTATTTGTGGCCCTCGAGCCCAAAAAGTTGGGAACCACTACTCTAAAGCGCAGGCAAAGGTTAATGGGAGGATGCTAGACTTGGAATGCAACTCTTTTTGTTCATTAGTTGTTGTGGAAATAAAGAATCTGTCTTTTTCTATGTGGTGCTGTGGCTCCATCCTAATTACAATGTTAAAATTTTGGCATCAGGCACGTCTATTTACACCAGTGGTTCTCAACCTTTCCGAACAACTTTCAGAAGCCTGATTTGTCTTACATAACCCCAACTTTCATCTCACTCAAGAACTACTTGCTTACAAAATCATACATAAACATCCAAAAGTGTCACAGAATGCTACTATTGAAAAAAATGCTTACTGTTTCATTTTTACCATAATTATAGAATAAATCAATTCGAATATAAATATTGTACTTATATTTCAGTGTATAGTATGTAGGGCAGTATAAACAAGGTACTGTCTGTATGAAATTTTAGTTTGATCTGAGTACATTAGTGCTTTTTATGTAGCCTGTTGTAAAACTAGGCAGATATCTAGATGAGTTAATGTACCACCTGGAAGATCTCTGGGTACCTCAAGGTATACGTGTACCTCTGGTTGAAATCCACTGATCTACACCACTTACTTAATTTCTGCTATGCCTTGCTGTGTTTGTACTGTCTCTTCCAAACATTTTGTATGTTTCATATATTAAATGCTATCAGAACACTTACCTACACAAATACAAACCCAATAAAATTAATTATTTGAAAACGAAGTCCTTATTTACACATTAGAAGTCTAGAATTCAGAGTTCTGCATTTCACCTGCTATAAGTCACGGCATCACTAACATGAGGTGAACTGATTATATGTTAACCCTCAAATCAACTCGTGCCAAGAAAACCATATTGCTAATCTCCAAACTTCGCAGGTTAAAAAGTCTTTCATTTTACCTTTAACACTTACTTGTGTGAGTATTTGTATTGACATCAATGGGACTACTCTCATGAGTAATGGCTAATCCTTTATATTTGTATGCTTCTCAGTGTCCTTAAATAAATAATTAAACTTTATGATGGCCTGCGAAGTACCAGTAGCTGAATATTATCAGAGCCATGACTAGGGGGTGGCATGTTGGGGTGACTGCCCCAGGCCCCGAGGTTCGGCAGGATCGAGCCCAGGGGGTAGTGTGATGCTGGACTCAGGGATCGGGCTGGGGAGGCAGCACCATCACGAGGGCAGGACTGGGCCTGGGGGTTGGTGTGAGAGGAGGATCGGGCTGGGGAGGCAGCACGGGGTGTTGGGAGGGCAGCATGAAACATGGATCAGAGCTGGGAGTCGGGGGGTTGCGCAGGACAGGAGGGTGGCTGTGTGAGGCCAGTTTTTCAAAGTTAAAATATAAATAATGGGGCGTTGCATAGATCAATTCGCCCTAGGCCCTGCCTATCCCTAGAGACGGCCCTGAGAATTATTATGCCCATTTTTATGGATGGGGTAAAATATAGGGAAATTAATGCCTACAATGACTTCAATGTTAGCTGCGTACATTCAGCACCTCTGAAAATCTGGCCATAGATGTCTCATGTTGAGCACTCAAAATTAGTGGCCACTTGAAAATTTAGATCTTGGTGACTTTGCTCACATCAGTATGGACTCGCCCTGATTGTAAAAGACCAGTATAGTCCTACAGAAGCAGGTTTTAAGGGCCCCAGAGAATTGAATCCCAGCATCCATTCTGATTTGCTGTTACAGCCCAACCTGATCCTGTCATTCATTTCCCTGCATTTATTTCCTCCAATTCTATAAGTTCCCCATCTTCAAATCATCTGATGAAGTGGGATTTTCTCCCATGAAAGCTCATTTGATAAAGAAATTTGTTAGTCTTTAAAAGTGCCACAGGGCTCCTTGTTTGTAAAGGGAGATGGAGATTGCAGAGTCAGAGAGCAGCTAAGGAAAGAGGTGAACTGTGAGAGATTTTGAGTAATTTGGGTGAGACAGGAGGCAGAGATGAAGCAGTCAAGTCCTTGAAGAGATGAGTGATCTGGAGCAGGCCCAGAAGATGATTAGAGTATTGGCTGAAGTCTGTGAAAATGGAAAGCCCAAGTAGGAAACAGCATTATTAGGAAGACCTGGAGAGCGAAGAAAGGAGATCAAAGGGGACTGTAGAAATGAAAGAGTCAAGATAATATCTAAGTGGATTTTGGTGCACTGGAGTTATCCAGAGCAAGCTAGGGAGAGGAAGATTTATATGGGAGTCCATTGATCAGTATTGTAAAAATTCAGCATGCAGAAAGGAAACTTGAACACCATAACCATCTTCCTCTATTTCTCCCTAAAGGTGCATAATTGGACAGGCTTCTTCAATGAAGTTCCCCTGGGCTCCAAAAATTTCTAGCATCAGTACTTGGTATTTAACAGAAAAGTGTTGAATAACAGACTAAAATAGACTTGATAAAGTTTTAATTTCCACACTACACTATTAGAGAACATAAAGCATGAGAAAAATACAAATAACTTGTGAAATAAATTCTTCAGCTCAGATTTCTTCTAGTCTTTGGACAGACCAGGAAATCATAGTACAGTCCCTACTAAAAGAGCACTAATAAAACATGGCCTTGTTATGGTGTGTGCACTTGCACATTTATTAAATGATCAGCCTCGTACAAAAAGCTGAACTGAAACAGTATGTGCAGGGGATAGGGCATGCATCAATATCTGTGAAATTCTTGTGTATTTTGTTGAAATTAAAAGGATCTGTCAGATACCACAGCAGAGAATAACAATATGTACGGTAACTGACGCTCATACAGATACATTTACCATACACCAGGTTTAAGTACTATATTGTTAAAGAGACTTCAAAAACGTGAATCTTAGATATTAGACCAGGTTGTGCCCAACTGCTCCATAGCTGGCTAAGGGTGGGTACAAGAAACCCTCTGTGTACTCCTGTGCAGCATCTGGGCACAGTTGCAGATCCCATACTCCCAGGGACACAAAGACTACTTCCTCTGTTTGTCTGCTTGGGCTCAAGAGAACCTAGTGCAGGTAGGCCGGCATTAGAAGGAGGCAGAGCCATAACTCCAACCTTCCCGTACAGGCCAGTGGATCAAGGGGGAGTGGCAGCACACATACTCCTGCATGCTAATGGACTCGACTAGGGCTATGGTGGACCTATGCCTCCCTCAGTGCAGTGACTATGATTTAAGTGGTACAGTAAAATTTACTGTATGAGACAAATCATTTTAAAACGGAGGCTTCAGGTCTACCCAGCAGCACACACAAATACAGTCGCAAGTTGCTAGTGAGGTGCCTGGCTAATGGTTTGCTCATGAGTTTGCCTTATCTACACTGATAATCATGAATCCCAGGTCCAAGTTGTGTGACTCTTACTTGCTTGAGAAGCTACTCCTTTGGAAAATCTAGCCCTTTATTTTCTTTGTGTCTATGAATATATAGGGCCTGATTCTAATATACACTACAGCCCCATTACACCAGTCTGGCAACATAAACAGGCCTTAAAATGGGTGAAATTGTAATTGTTACTCACTTCAGTGTAAATGAGAATTCAGGATTCAGGCTACAGAGTGTCTTCTTTGTCTTTTTTTTAATGACTGCTATGTGCTAGGGTGATAATCTCAGGTCATTTTTCTGCAAAAAATCCTCTTCCCCTTCAACGTGTTCATGATTCACTGCTTCTCCCCAAAATTCCCTTGCTAGATTCTTTGTTCCCTGTACTGCATTCATCAATGATCACTCACAGATGCCTGAGCAATCTTTTGAAAATCTTTTTTTTTTTTAAAGTTATGTTGTTTCTCTTCCTACCCAGTCTCCAGTTTTAGTGTCATCTGCAAATTTGGACATTTCATTTTCAGTATCATCCAAATCTTTTTTGCTATACCCTATTCTATTCTTAGCAATGGTCTTGAAAGACTAATGCCTAGGATCCTTGACTTCCAACTTGGAAAGTTTCCCCCTATGGCTATTCTTTAACTTCTGCTGCAGACATTAAATCAGTGTTGCCAACTCTCATGATTTGATGAGTCTCACAACATTTGGCGTTTTCCTTAAAGCCTACGTCTCTACAGGCAGCTGAATCCACGAGCATCTCAGCTTTCAACCCAAACCAGAGTATTTCTAGTCCTCGTGTTGCAGAGTAAAGCTTGAAAATACTAGCTCTTTAAGCTCAAAAAGAAGTTGGAAAACTTAAAGAACGCAACATAGTCTTAAAATCTCACAATTAAAGCCAGTTTAATTATTTTCTGAATCATAATGTTGGAACAATTAGGATTGTCAATAGTGAGTCAATTCTCTATCCATTGCCTTATTTTAAGTCCTCAGCTCCATAACACTCTACGTTAGCTATGACATTTTGATATAGAACATTGTCAAATGCTTTCTACTGGACTGCATATAGGATCTACTGAAATTCTTTCAACTTTCTCCCCTCTTAACTGTGGAAAAGATCAGTAAGAGGAAAACATCATTTGAGGCTCACACCCTCTGAGCCGCACCATTCCCAACAAACATTTTCAAAGTGAATTCACTCAACTCCTCTGGATTATCAGAAACTGTTTATAAGCTTTCCACTTCCAGAAATCTCAGCTCAAAGTATCTGGAAAGAAAATGGCCATTGAAATATATAGAAATGGATTATTTTTAACCTCTAACTTTACAAAAGCTAGGCAGATTTGAGCCAAATAAAATATCTGAAGAATCTATTACGTGCTACAAGAGATTTCTCACAATAGCTTGGAACATTTGCCAACTCTACTTCTTTTCCGATGTTTTAAGAATAAGTTTGTAGTACTGGACGTCCAAAAGCAATGTCCAATATGATGATGATGCAGGCTGAATTCCAGTTTCCAAACTGGAATCATGACCAGAAAACTAGTTGGCTCTTATTCTTATTTATTATAGACATTATTCTGCAGTCCCAAGATCATGGAAGTTTGGCCTGTGACAGACTTTCAGAATTGAGCCCTTCCTAACAATTCTTACAGGGTGAAATTTACCTCTGTACAGAAGGCCAGTTCAAGGCCTAAGCAATGCCTACATTCCATATAAGTCCTTTAAACTGGGGGTACATGGAGTTTAAATGGCTTATAGATCTTATGTTGGACAACTGAACTGGTTTGAATTCAGTATGGCCAACAAGAAGCATTAAAAATAATGAATCAGGTCTCCAAAAATCATGAGATCAACTTATAAATCATGAAATTTTAAACAATATATTTGTAGTTCTTTTTAACTGCTCTCAGCTTGTCAAAAATGAGTCAAATATGTAAGCTCTCTTCCCCAACCATGAAGCCTTGAAATGAAGACTGAAGACAAACAAAGCTGGCTTTAAAGCAACATTGTGAAGACACAGCCTGAGAAAGCAAAGCTACTTTGAATGGAACTGACTATGGTATATACTCTAAAAAGTTTACTCATAGTATGTGATGATTGCTTTTTAAAAAGTAAAGTGGATGTGGCATTTGCCATGGTGTATAATCTAGGTAGATAGGAAAGAACCTAGGTACCACTATGGAGGAAGAACTTATGGGGCTGAAAAATTAAAAGTCTGTGATTTGAATATAATTTTATAGATGGTACTATATTTTAAAATATATTTAATATCTATTAACACATATTCAAAGAGCCAGGGTCTCTACCTGCCCAATCTGCACCCTACTTGCCAGCTCTTTAGGGTCAGAATTTATAGCCTATTGCTGCTTCAATTCATGTAACTAAAGCTTTCCACTATATGTTACATAGTAAAATGCACAACCCATCGTTATTGGCAGTCAAATGAATGCAAAAAAGGAGCTGGATAGCTTGAAGAGAGACCAAGCTACAATTATGCTATGAAAGGACAAACCCTTTTTTTGGCAGGCTATTAGGCAGTGCTCACAATGGGAAGAAAAAGGAGATGGAAACCTTGTAAAGGTGTATTCAATATGCATCTGAACAGAGGCAAAAGGATGGTAAGGTGGGACTGAGCACAGCAGCCCTGAATCTTTCTTTCTTTCTTTCTTTCTTTCTTTCTTTCTTTCTTTCTTTCT
>ML685813.1:12822157-12841008 GCA_007922175.1 Pelusios castaneus
TCTTTCTTTCTTTCTTTCTTTCTTTCTTTCTTTCTTTCTTTCTTTCTTTCTTTCTATTCCATTCTGTTGGTACTTTTGAAAATCAGGCTGCTTAATAAGGTGCCTAAACATGGATTTAAGAACCTAACTTTAGGCTCTCATTTATGAAAATATTGGCCAATGTTTTTAAATACATCTCAGTAATTCACAGGCAAAAATCTCTTATGATACACTTAGAGATAGACAGATTTATCAGCCAGTTTTCTTACCTTAATAGAACCAGAGAGGGGTCCAACCTGTAAAATTTGGATCTAGATCAAAACTTCTGCAGAGTTAAACTCAGGGCAATCTTTAAATTCAGCTTTGCAGTAATTAAAAAAAAATGCTTGAAAGTCTAGAGACCCTAAATTAAGGTTAAATTTGTCAAAGAAAAAAACCCCAACAACAAAATGTTTGAAATTCTGGCAATTCAGGGTTAATTATTCACAAATGTCCTTAACTCCATCTCTATACCAGAGACACCTATCCAATAACACTTTGTACCTTTTAATCTATTTCTGCATGACCCATATGCTCCCAATTTAATAACCCACTCTTTACCTAATTAGTATAGTTGGTTAAAAACAATTATCAAACCTTTTCTGGGTGAAAAATGGATTTTTAACAAAATGGAAATTTTTGTGAAGAAAATTCTGATTTTGTTTAATTTTTTTAAAGGGGAAAAACATTTCTCACAAGCTCTCCTAATACACACTCATTACACCCTCATTACACAGGTGCCCTACTTTCTAGGAATGAACCAGTTATAGTACAATATCTTGTTTCTTATCTACCAGACACAGATCAAAGGCCAATCCCTCCCACTCCATATTTCCACTCCAGTTAGGAAACAACACTGTTTTCATATTTTGCTATGTACATATGATTTTGCTACCCACTGCACACTAGCTACCATTCCACTAACTATCTTTTTCATACATATTATAGACACCACTGTACTTAAAAGTGTATAAGCAGTGTTTTGTCTTATCAGTTCCATAAAACTATGGATCAAAACATCTTGTTTAAATTCCATAAGCTTTAATACATGTAAGCATGCGCTTAACTTTAGGCAAGAAGAGAACCACTAACATGCTTTAAATCGAGTATGTGCTTAAATGCTTTGCTGGAGTCGAACTATAATGGCCATTCACTCACACATTTCTGCCTTAAACCCTCTTCAGAACTTTTTTTTTTTTTTTTTTTTTTAGTAGTACATACAGCCTGGAGTGACCCAGAGCACCATGAGTCTGATCTAAAGTCCACTGAAGTCAGTGGAAAGGTTCAGCACCTTAAACAGACAGGGATTTTGCTTATCAGCAGCCAGGATAGGAAGCTCTGAGGAAACATAAGAACTACCCTGTTTGTTGTTTGAATATTTGTTTTTTGTTTTGGAATTTACTGATTGTAAAGCTGTATGGAAGAAACTCGGTAACCAGAGACTTTGCCAAGTTATGTTATTTTGGTTATATCACAACTCCTGAAATAACTCCAAAACTCCAGAGAGAGTTCTTTGTTTAGACCTGTGCCTCCTGTGAACTCACTTACTCGGTGTAGCTGCTCAGAATCTCATTGGGTTTCAAGACTCTGTAAAATGGAGCTTTTGTTACTTGTCCAAGACCATATTATGAGACTTATTCTCACCCATTTGACGCCACTGTAGTAGCCCCTTGCACATCAATGGATTTAATTCTGATTTACATCAGCATGAGACAGTGGAAAATCTGATTCAATGAGTTTGGTAGGCAGAGTCAGAAACAGATTCCCAGAATTTCTGCTTTTGGGTTCCTTACTCTCACCACCACACCACATTGCCCCTTGCTTAAACAAATATTGATTGAACCACTCAAACTTTTCATTTGTTTCCTTAAAGAACAAGAACTGATTAAGCTTATTTTGAAATAATCTTTATAGAGTACAATAGTACAGACTATACACATCTCAGAAATACCAAATTGTTCATCTGAAATGTCAACAAAGAAATATAGTTTGGGAACTTAAAAAACCATATTTTAGAAAAGGGCTGACATGCAAAAAGCGCCTCTGGATGAATTGGCTTGCATTTGTGTTCATTAAGAGCATCAATTAAAATACTCCTGATTGTTTCAATTGTTTATGAATCTCGACCTTCATAATGACACTAAAATATGCTGTCTCCTAAAGATGTTCCCTGCCGATATGACACACATTTTGTATTGTTTTGCTGCACACAAGCATTAATATCCCAGAGGTAATCCACCCTTCTTTTAACGGCTGATGACAGGTCCAATGGCTGAGCAAAAATCAGTTGAAGGAAAGGGAAGTCTTGTCGGAAATGAGATTAATCTTGTAACGAGTGTTCAGCCCTGATAACCCATCTGTGCATAGAACTGCTTTAACTGGAGAGTAATTAACCTTCACCTGACAAGTTCTGTCCAACCGTTATAAACAACATTAAAGGCACAGGATCCCCTTTTCTTTTTTCTTTTTCTTTTTTTTTATGTAGACTAAACAATCAGATTTTTTATTCCATGAGAACCATATGTGCAGCAGTGCCCTGATTCCAAATCTCAGGAAAAATTATGAAATAGCAGTGGGAATATGTATATAGTGTAAACCACATCTCTAACCTTTGCATTAGGTGGCCAATCGAGTTAGCCACACACATGCACGCACGCACGCATGCACGCACAAAATTGCTCTGACCTCTGGCAGTGGCTATTGTACCTAGGGAATATCCTATATATGAGTTATCAGGGAAGCTGGTGTGTATATGCCAAAGGTTAACAATAACAAAAATCTTTGCAAGTTGGCAAAAGTTAGCTCACTTTATTTATGTTAAATCCCTGTTAGTTTAACATTACTAGTAGGATGGACTGTGCCATTGCACCAACATTGTGCTCTTCAAGGCCCACATTTAGGAATGACCTAGAGTTTCTTGCCCTTTGGGCTGGTGGAACTTAGGTATGCTCTCAAAGTGAGCAGGTTTGAGATTAATACTCAATGTATGATGGCTTTCTGCTGCCAAATAACCTGCTGTTGGTATTACGCTTGAAAGCGTCTGTAAGTCTAACTCTAAGACCTGTACTTAAAATGCCATGGACTTCTAGAAAGTAATATCAGTTTAAACAACTGTCCTGAAAATGATGTCCATCTTTCATGATAATAGTTTAGGGGTAATGGAACTTGGGTCTATTTTTCAAAGACAGAGTTACTATGTGTGTGTTACAGAGCAAGGCCAGCAGTTTAGCAGTGCTTTATCTTGTGGGCAAAGACTAAAATACTGATCTCAGTTATACTGGCAGTAAACCAAAATAATTCCCCGGAAGTCAGGGAATTACTGGCAGAACAATTATCAGAATCTGGTTCAAAGACAGGGAGCAGATTCTAAACCCATGCCCCTGAATGACTGGGATGAAATCTTGGCCTTGTTGAAATTCACGGCCAAATTCCTATTGATTTCAATATGGCTGGGATAATACTCCAGGTTCCTAAAACATTTGCCCTTTCTATTCATGTGTCTGAAAGTAGTTACCTAAATATTACTACTGCCATTTGAGGTTTTATGCTTCTGTTTCTCTTTCCCTTGATCCCTATTTCTCTTTTCATACCTAAATTCCAGACTTGCAAGTTAGTTATTGTTTTGTATGTCTGCCCAAGAAGGCAACATTTCTATTTCATTTAGTTCAAATGAGTGTACCTTGCATAGTAGATTACAAGGACCATCCATGACTCAGTAATATGTCTGGAATGTGCCATAACCTAATACTGGCAAACACCTACGTTAGCCATGTTTAAATGTGTTAATTGGGTGGAGTTTTTGTACCCTGACATTTTAAAATCATTATTTTAGAACTTCAACAACTCAGTCATAGGTTAGGGGTCTATTACAGGAGTGGGTGGGTGAAGTGCTGTGGCCGGCGTTGGGCAGGACATCAGACTAGATCATAATGATCCCTTCTGACCTTATAGTCTATGAATCTAATTAGAGAATGTATGGAGTATCCCTTTCAAGTCTCCCCAGTTCCTAATTGACTACCTGATCTGCCACCAACCCACCCATCTCCATGTATAGATTCCCTGCTCTACAGAGGGTATTCCATGTGACTGCTCCCCTTCTCATTTCCATATGGACAGGGAGTAGCCTTTGGCTAATGCAGAACCCATAGATGTTTGTGTAAGAAATGGGTACACAGAATCGTAGTTATCAAGGAAGGAAAAGACTCTTCTAGTCCATCTTCTTGCAAATGAAAAATTGTTCCTACAGTATACTTTCAAGAATTTTGTCCACATGTTTTTAAAGATTCAAGATCTCTAAGCCATGAAGTTATGAAACAGAATGAAACCCACTCTTGGTATTACTTCTACCACAGCACACACGGTTTTTATCTCAAGAATCCCAAATTACTTTACAAATGTAACATATCATAAAGTGCAATATGCAATGCAATAACTCAAAATTCATAGTTCAATGTAATAATGCTGATCCCTGGTCTTTATGGAAACAAATTTGGTGCACTGTGGTTAAGCTGGCACAGTGATACATAGAGAATTACCTTTATATCGAACACTAAATATTTAGTTTCTTTTAATGAATTAGCTATTAGCAGCTAGGAAGTTCCTATTGAAAGCGTTTCCTGTATTGGTACTCCCTGATTTGGTGAGTTATCAGGGTAGGAAATGAACACAGGAAGTATCTGTCTACAGACCCTTTATCATCAAGGTAATTGCTGTGGCAGCATTTTACTGTTTATCAAGGTAATAAACATATAATCTAAAAAAAGATGTTTTTCAGCTCTAAAGAACAAGGCTTTAAAAACTCTTATATATTTAATAATAAACTCCAAAATGGCACTCAAAGGCCATCATCGGTTCAGTCTCACCAATATTGCAAAGGGTGATTAAAGTGAGACATTTCCCTTTTCTAAGGGGAATGTGTTTTCTAATGATTACGGAAGAGGACTGGAATCACGATTCTTCGGTTCTCTTCCCAGCTCTGGTGCTGATTCTCTCTCCTTTTCTCTCTGACAGTTTAAGGTCCTTTAGAGCCACATTTTCAAGAGTTACACACTCTGATTCCATCTTAAATAATCATTCTTCCTCCTCTGAATTTACAAACTCCAAATACTTGTAATTTGTTATCATATCTCCTTTAAGCAAGCTATGCAGATTTTGCCCTTAATAAGTCAGATTTTTAGTTTATATAAATTGGCATGGTTCCATCAAACCCAACGGAGCTACACAAGGTTACACCAGTCAAGGATCCCCGTTCCCATCAAGGAAGCCATGCACTGCATGAACGTGACCCATTACATCTAATACTTTCTCTCCAGCCAGATTTTCAAAATCTATTTAAAAACAATTTAATTTGCCTGGCACAATGCATTCTTTACCCCAGTGGTTTTTAAACTTTTTTTCTCAGGACCAGTTGAAAAAAACCATTATGTCTGTGACCCAACAACTACATCTTTGAGCAACGTATCCCAGTCTTTTGGCGGAGGCAGCAGGAGGCTCCACAACGCAGTACTTGATGGTAGTACTGGTTCCCTGCTTGCGGTTTAAACCACTGCTTTATGTGCTACTTAGTGCCCATGGTTCTGTGGTGGTGAGACAGTTATCCTGTCTGAAAACAGCTTATTCACAATGCTGTAAACTAGGTCCTGACTTTGTAGACCCCACATTTAGATATAAAATTCAGCATCTGTACAGGTAAGTTCATGGGGGCAAGTCTCATGGCCTCTTCTGTGTTCTTTAGCAAGAGATCAACAAATTTGAAATATATATGAACACAACAGTAAAATAAGCAGATTATAGGTCAATTTGCTTACTACATTAGCATGCAACTTTTTGTTACTGATAGTAGAAATAACTGCATCTATCACTCAGTCTATTCTATCACTATCTACCAAAGGAAGGTATTTTTTAACAAACTAATTGTGGGTCTGATCCAAAACTTATTTTAGTCAATGGAAAAACTCCCACTGACTTTAGTGGGCTTTGGATGAGACCCATAGTTCCCCACTATTTAATTTTACCTTGCTGAAAATGATATAATTTACACAAGCCAATATACCTTCTGTCTATTTAATTGATTTTCTAAAGAAACCTGCTGTGTTGCTTTAAAAAGGTGAATTATGTGGAGTAATCATTTTTAAATGAATGGTATATTTTTCTATTGGATTATGAATTTCCACTTCAAAACCAAACATATTTGTTTTGCCTTAACATTTCTTAAAAATATCTCTGCATTTTTCAGCGGGAGATCCCCTATGTGGTCAGACTATTTAATTCTACGAACATTGCTGCTTCAAAGACCTCTTGAAGTTTCATGGAACTTTTTCAAAAACGTGCCGTTTAGAGATAACTTAGCTTCTGTTAAAACCAGACCAAACACAAAATCCACTAGGTATTTTCTCATTCCTTGTCCTTTACTTATAGAGTCATTTATATGGAAACAAAATCTTTGGATCAAAGTCAGCCTTGGTATAGGGAAGCATAAGTCAAGTGGAGTTACAATAAGGCTAAATTTGTTCCTCTTTTTAGTTTAGTTTTGTTTATTTTACAGGTTTTCATTTATTTCTGCTTGCCTTGTAATAAGCCTGAATAATGTCATAATTTATGTTTGTGGCACTGTCATTGTTTGTTCTGGAAATAATTATGGGCCTGATCCTGCACATCTCATTTTAATCAAACTCCAATTTATATCAATGACAGTTTTGTCTGGATTAACGAGTAAGGAATCAGGCCAAAGGGCTTTAAATAAAGCACATAGCTATGCACCTGATTCAGCAAAGCACCTAACTATGTACTTAACTTTCTGCAGGTGAGTTAGAAGTGAACGGGGCTATTCACTTGCTTACAGTCAAGCATGTGCCTCAAGTCCTTTGCTGGATTAAGGCCAATGAAGAACGAGTAGCAAGAACAAATTAACTTTTAATATTTTTTAGGCAATTAAGAGAAATACACAATACTGTACAAACTGTGTTTGCACTAAAGTAATCACACCCATCTCAAAGCAGAATCTTTCTCAAAACTTTCCGCAAGATGTCAGCAGGGTCTGAAACTCAAACTGCCTTCAGTTTTGCTTGGTTTCAAAAATATTTGAATAAGTATTTTGCCTTTCAAAGGGAGGAGAGGAAGGAGAGTGGCAGTGCTATACAGAATAGCTTAGAGTCCAAAACAGTTCTTGTATTGTATACAATGATTTAATCAGTACAACAATGGTCCATGGAGACCTACATAATCTGTTACACCAGCCCTGGCATCCTCAAGTATTCCAGATTCCTATATCAACTATGTAGACACTTTATCTCACAAACCATAGCTTCCACATCAACCACACAAAGGAAACAAGTAATAAAAAGGAGACTGTATATATGTTTAGAGGTAGATCAGACTAAGAGAAATATCCACAAGTGTAACTGATAAACCATTATAAAACGTAGATTATAAATCACTTAATATCTTTTTCTTTTTTTAAAATAACTAATTGCACTGACAATGAAGGAGAACAAAATAATATGGTCTTCTGTAGGATGTGGAATTAAAAGTCAAGTTGAAAATAGGCATTTTTTGACTTTTACTTTCCTTCCATCACTGAAAGGTGATTTAAAAAAAGAAAGAAATTCAAGATAAGCATGTTTATATCAACCACAGACTGAGACTGGATTATTTTTTCATGTCATTCTGAGAAAGAGAAATAGATGCTCTTGCTTTCAGATATTTTAAAGATCATGAGAAGCCTTCAATCAATGGTACCGTATTTATTTTCTAGCCCTCATTTTCTGTACATAATATTCTACATCCACTGCACACATCTTCATGTTACAATTTGTGCTGAAAGAAAAACTGCTTCCTAGTATTTGATATCCCAATTGTCAGGAGGCCTTCTTTGACTGAAGGAGCATTTTATCCTTCAAATGCCAAAAGAGATTTAGAGATTTATATGGTTAATGAGAACAGCCACAGTTAGATGGACAGCATAAATAAACAAATTAAAAATATAATCCTTCATGCTTCAGAGTTTAAACCAACCACTAAATTATGGGAATTAGGAAGAAACTTTCTTTGCAGGCAGATTGTTCTATACTTTTCTATTAGAAGGTTTCTTGCACTTTCCTCTGCAACTGATATTGGCCACTGTTGGAGACAGAATACTGGACTCTATGGACCACTGGTTTAATCCAGTACAATTATTCCTAAAGTATAAATGTCATAGGGATAATGTATTCAATAGCCCTGGGAAAAGTTTATGCTGCCTCTTTCAGCCTTTGGAGAAGCCATTTAGCAAAGACACCAATTATGGTGAACAAATTACTCCATGCTTGCTGTCAAAAAACTTAGGAATCTTCTGAGCTTTGAATTGAACTTCCTGAGACTGGAAATTATCTTCATGTTAAATATACTTCTGTAGTTTAGAGTCTAAAACTTTTATAATTTCTCCACAGTTAATTTACATTTGTGCGTAGACATAAATGAAATCCTGGCTTCAAAACTAAGGCGTTTCCAGCTGACTACGGCCAAAATCTTACAGGCCTTAATTAGGCAAAACTCTACAGTAGGATTTGGCAAAAACGAAGTAGAAAAATCTGAACATTGTTTCACATAGGACACCTTTGCTCTTTCTACTGAAGCTTGAATTCAAGGGGCTGTCATGTAAAATGCAACTCGTACTTATGCCTGTGTTAGAAAGCAGTAAATAATAACAACACAATAGTGTTATAATAGTTGCTAATATTGACCTCACTATAAATATACTCAAGAAAAATATAGTAATATAAATAACCAAAAAATACTTATACTGCATCCAGGCATGCCTTTAGTTTTTTAAGCAGACTTTCCTAATGACATGAGGAGGCTATTCTGCTTAAAAGAAATGTCATTTCACGATTACCAAGTTAATACACAGCACTTTCTCTTAGCAGCAAAAATGCTGACTTTAGGAACCTCAAACTTTTCATATAGTGCCTGATCTTGTAAAGTGCTGAATGTCTCCTGCTGGGTACTGAGTGCCTGTAAGTTGCTACTGAAATCAACAGGAGCCCAGCTGTTGCAGGGAGTACTTAGCATATGACATATGTTGGCCCAAAATTCAAAGTAGATTCAGATTTTGATCTCTGTAGATAGACTCTTGAAAGCATCCCTACTTACATAAGGACAAGAATGGACTGGTTTATAGACATATACATGCACACAATTCAATAATCATCAGGCAATATTTTCATATTATAATTTTTTTTAACAAAAAGAGCATCAAACATCTAACAAATTCGAACAACAAAGCAGGAGTTATTCAGGAATCAAACTTCAGCTTCAATTATTTAGTAGCCTACCATTTCCCCTGTTCTATATAATTTACTATATCTCCATCATAATTGGAAAAATATAAAAATACATAATACCTCAAAGCGATTAAATACCTGAATCCTGTATCTGAAAAAACACTGATGCAGAGTCCTCATTGTACATGTAGTTTTGCACTTCACATAAAACTGGTTTCATTATCACTAGGCACTCAGCAACAGTTAGCTTTCTTCTGCAATTAACCATAGCTATTGCTAGATCTGTAACTGCTATCTATTGCAGCATACTACAACAAAAATTAGATAGATTTATTTAGCTATCCAAACTAAGAAACCTGCAAAAATCAGCAAAGCAGTCTTATAAACAGCTGTTATAATAATGCTTGCTCATAAAAGTTAATTATGAACCAATGACAGTTTTTTATTGTCCAAAAAATAAAGACAAAATCACACACCAAGCAGAATGCCACCACCATTAAAACATTTAAGAAAAATCCCAAATATCAGTATAGAGTTTCCACAAAAACAAATCTGTAACATCTGCATGAGACAAAACCAAGAACTGATGTCTCTTCATTTCCATTTGCAAATGTTTGCCTCCCTGTCAATATGGGAAGCATTTAAACGTATCCAAAGGTTTAGCATTCAGAGGAACCCTTTTTTCTTTCTTTCTCTCAGTGAACAACCTATCCCTTTACGGCAGTCCAGATACTCATCCAAATTGTCAGAAATGATATCTACAAGAAAATTGGAAGCTCTCATAAAAGGGCTTTGCATATGCAATCCACAGCACTGAACAGTGAATTTAAAAAACCCAATTTTTTTTCCGAGTTTGAAGTTTTTAAGCCTTGCGGATGGTTGGAGTAGGAAAAAGGAAATTTACTAGGCAGTACAGAGGAAATCTTGTTGTCCTCTATTGTGGCAGTGGGGGTGTTGCCCAATACTAAGTTATCTGTGTTGATAAAGGAAACCAAAGAATATATTATTGGAAAAAGGACTAATAAAAATGTACCCCTTTCTTACCTTAATAGTGCTTGCCATAATGTGAGTAAGATTATTGATCGCTAATAATTGTTAATAATAATTATTGCTTCGCTCTGACCAGAAAGAAGTTTTGATGAGGTTGTTTAGAGCGGATGAGATTGTGCTAACTCTGGGAAATGAAGTCAGCCAATGGCAGGAAGAGGTTTCTATTGGTCCTGGCTACTGCAGCTCGAAGAAACAGGATATTTGGGAGTGAAGAGATAAGAGGTCCAAAAAAACAATGTTGTTTTTCTTGATGATATGCAACTACCAGATTTTTTTTTTTTAACAAAAAAAAGTCAATTGCCTATGACAGCTTAGGCAGGTGTGATCTGATGTGCAGTAAGTGTGACATGCCACTCTGAAGCAGGATGCAGATGTCAGATGAAATGGGCCAAATTTGACAGGGTTTCATAAAAGCTACCCTCTGGGGATTTGCCGATTCGGGACGAAGTCAGACTTCATGTCAGTGGGTGCAACTACATTGACATCAGTGAAGTCTAATTTATTCACACCATGTCTGCATTAATCTCATACATAGTTTATTTTATTATATTATTTTTAGCTACAAAACAAAGGAATTGGGGCCCATAATTTATCCCCTCGCCCCTCAGCTAAGTGTGCACATGATGCTGCTTTGTTATTGATTATTATTATTTACATTAGCAGTGTGTAGGCGCCCCAAGCATGGCTTAAAAGCCCTTTGTGCTAGAGGCTGTACAAACACAAACGACAATCCCTGCCCCCAAAGAGTTGCTCATGAGTGTTTAATTGTCGGCAATTTTATTTCATTCATTTATTTTGGCTGGGCTTGGGAGGATGAAAAAGTTATATAGTACTGTCAAAGCTAAAAAGTGCACACACAGACAAACCCAATGTTACCAGTTTTTGCATTGATATCATGAGCCACACAATATTTAATGTTCTTCTTAAAACTCCAGCTCCTGGAGTCAAGACATGGTGAGAAAATCTCAGCTCTTAAACAAACAAACAAACAAACAAACAAACAAACAAACAAACAAACAAACAATAAAAAATAAGGTTCTAGTCAGCCTTCATGGTTTAGGAGACAAGTTATACAACATGACTCCTAAAGGCTCAAAAAACAAAAGGAAAAATAATAAGCACCAAACAATAACAACACTTTTTAAACTCATGATTTTAAAACCAATCTCAACGTGTTTTGGAGTTAGTCCTGACTCATGCTTTCTGAATGCTTAGGGTGACAGTATTAAACTATGGAAGTTTTTTGGTTTTGTTTTTTTTTAAAGTAAAAGTTGAAATTGTTTTGGGGATTATCATTTTGTCAGTTTTCCCTTTGTTAATGACGTTATGTAAATAGGAAACAGATTCCCCTTTAACACAAGGGAATATACGCTCTTTCCACAGGTGGTAGGCATTGTAGCAGATGCAGGGGAGCAGCAGAACTGGTGTGCAGGGAGGAATAGGACTCCCAGTGATGTGGCAGGGAGTCTCCATCAACTATGCATTCTATGGAACTCAGCTCTGTAGGGTTGCCCGCATGTGTTACAGAGGCAGGCTAGTGGGTCTCTGAGCACACTAATCCACAGTCTTCACCCTTGTGGATGGCGAACAAGGAGGCTGTGGGAGCTACCACTCCATGGACTGAGAACACATCAGCCCACTGCAGTGCCGAGCTGGTTTCCCATGCTGAATAGATATCTCAAACAGCTATTTAAACACAAATATGATGAAACAAGAAACATTCCCACTATTAGAATATTAGCTAAGAGTGGCCCCAATCCTGCAATGGGGAATTGGCACTTCAGCATCAGGGCCTCACAGGATAAGAAGAACTGTGCGTAGTCTTCTTGTCACTTGAGAACATAGTGCAGGGCCGGCCCGACCATATACGTGAACTAAGCAGTTGCCTAGGGTGCCAGGCTTAAGGGGCGCCAAATTAGATGGAAGTGGTTTTTTTCTCTATTTAAAAATATATTAATAAGTTATCATTTCCCCCTATATTGGATGTTGGGGGAGGGGCGCCAAAGTCTTAGTTCCCTAAGGCACCAAAAACCCTTCGGCCAGCCCTGCCATAGTGCCTCAAATAACGGAGCCCTGAGGTCTGCTTGGGGCCTCTAGATGCAACCACAATTAACACATATCTAAATACATAAAAAGGGGTAGCAGGAACTCAGATTTGAAGCTGTTTGGTGCACGCTTTAACAGCAGACGGTAGAAAACCAAATAGCCAGTACCTATGAGCCCTTCCTCTCTCACTGGCCTTACTGACCTCCATTTATGAAATAAAGGGAAAGTAAAGCTTCACTAACCGTTCACTGTGTAAGTGCTAACATGTTCTTATAACCCCCTTTTGCAATTAGCAAACATTTTTCACACATTAATGCAACGCTACAGAAGTAAAAAATAGGGCCCAATTCATGGCAGTTGTTCAGGGAAGTAGGAGGTAGTATTGCCGGGATGGCCCTGTGCCCCAACTAACCCCCGGCTGCTTTAAGAGCCTCAGGGCTAGCTATCCTAACAAGAACTAGGGACTGAACAAGCCTTCATTAACTTCTCTCCCTGGTTTGGGCTCTGCATCCACACAGGGATAAGTTCTTCTCATCTTTCACTTTAAGGAATGAATACAGAGCCCCTTATTTCTTCCAGCATTTCCTACCTGTCTTTGATTACTCATCACATACGTCTCTGCTGCTAGACACTATATTTTGCTTCAAAGCGACCTGCAGAAAAGCTGCAACTATAGAAAGGTGAAGCCAACAGGTTGATAGATGAAAAAAGAATGAGGGGATGACTTAACATCAGTGCAAAGATGACTACTGGTAACATTAGAGTAGTTCAGCATTAGCATTGTGATAAGATAACATACTGTCTGCCTATGGTAATTTATATAGCTGTCAAATGATTAAAAAAATCACAATTAATAGATTTTAAAATGTCATGATTATCTATAGTTTTACTCACACTGTTAAACAACAATGGAATACCAATTTAAATTTATTATAAATATTTTTGGATTTTTTTCTGCATTTTCTAGTATATTGATTTCAATTACAACACACAATACAAAGTGTACAGTGCTTATTTTATATTTTATTGATTACAAATATCTGCACTGTAAAAAAATAGAGATAGTATTTTTCGATTTACTTCATACAGGTAATGTACAGCAATCTCTTTATCATGAAAGTGAAACATACATTCAGAATTTTTTTCTTATACATAATTGCACTCAAAAAAAATAATGTAAAACTCTAGAGCCTATAAGTCGAAACATGAAGGGGAATACAAATGTTTAGCATAACCTGCATGTAAATACCTTGCAACACTTGCCCTGTGAACACTTGGTCTCACTTTCAGGTGACACTATAAATAAGAAGCGGGCAGCATTATCTTCCATAAATGTAAACAAACTTGTTTGTCTTAGCGATTGGCTGAAAAAGAAGTAAGATTGAGTAGACTTGTACAAATTGAAAATCACTATTTTGTTTGTTTATCATTTTTAAAGTGCTATTAATCATCATGACTATTTTTAAAATTTGTTTTGTTTTAACTGTATCATTAACTGAGATTAATTGACAGCCCTACTAATTTATATATAGTCCAATTGTACTGTACAGTATCTTTTCACAATCTGTGTCAATTTAAATTAATGTAATTATTATGCCTGTGAAGAGTAGGTAAATTGTGGTTACTTTCCCAGTTTCGGTATGAACAGTAAGAAAAGAAAGCAATTTATAGTAATTGTATCTCAGGAGGATGTTGATTTCCTCTCTTTTCATCTCCAAACAATGAGCAAGACAGCCAAATGATTAGATCCTTTTTGTTGAGATTTTCAAAGCATTATACCAGTGGTCTTCAACCTTTTTTGGAGCAGCACCCAGTTTTTCAATATTTTCACATTTGCAGTAAGTTTACCACCCACCTACATAAATTGTTACTTTTTATAAATTGCCACTGTCGTTAAATTAATTGTTACATTGTCGTACTGTTAATTGTAAATTATAATTTTCAATTTATTTAAATTTTAAACGCAGCTATTTTAAATAGGATATCAAACAAATTTCATTCAAACAAAATTTATTCATTATTCATATAAACTTTTTATAAATTACAGCTGGATGAGCATGGCCATTATCTCCTTCCTTCATTTTTGTAGCACCCACCAAAAATCACAAAACACCCACTAGTTGGTGGTACTGCCCAGGTTGAAGACCACTGCATTATACAATAATAGATCTGGGTGACTTCCACTCTAGTTCACTTTGTAACTTAATTTATGTTTGTGCTCAAAAATATCATTCAGCTTGAAATAGCAATTTCAGCTTTCCAGCAGGTAGAGTCTGAAGAAATTCCCACACAAGAATTTTAAAGCATACAACAATACTAATCCCTCTCCCGTATCATCATAAACTCTACATTCACCCAAACTTCCTATTGTTTTCAGCAGGAGTTTTGTGTGCACAACAGATGAGAGATTATATCCTAGCAAGTTCGACTATTATGCAATACTTATTATGGAAATCCATTGCAAGCTCAGTATTTTAGGCTATGTCTACACGTGTAAATTTAAGTCGACTTTAGCTAAGTCGACTTAGCATGTCCACACTTAAATTTAAAGTTGACTTGGGGGGAACTTACAAAGTCGACCTAGAGCGTCCACACTGGACGCCTAGGTTGACTTGTAGGGGATAGAGGCGACCTTGGGCAGGTCCACGGTGGCGGGGGGGCACCCCTTGCCCAGTGCCAGGGGGCTCAGCCTTTGCCCCATTGTACCTGGGTACAATGGGGCAAAGGGGGACAGGGACCCAGGCAGGGCATAGGGGCAGGGTGGGCAAGGCTCTGCCCTGCCCTGTGAGGGGGCATGCCAGGCTCCCCCTGTGCCCACCCCAGTAGGGAGGGCAGTGGGGGAGTCCTGGAGAGCCCTAAGTCGACTTAAAGTCGACTTAGGGCTACTCCAGGTCTACACTGGTTTAAATCGACTTTAGGAAGTCGACTTAAGCCTAAAGTCAAATTAAAAGTAGCTTTAATAAAGTCGACTTGATTTTCCTTAAGTCGACTTTATTTTCCTTAAGTCGACTTAAGGAAAGTGTAGTGTAGATGCAGATTAAATTAAATCGACTTAAGCAAGCTTAAATCGACTTAATTTCTAAGTGCAGATGCACCCTTACAGATTTAAATCTTTGCCAAGGAATTTATGGTCTGATTTACAGGCTAATAAGCACAGGCAGAGTCCTGAGCCAATGCAGAATCTTTTAACTTCATTAACACTCTCCAATGGCACAGGGATCTGTCTGCATGGATCTGACTGGAGGGCTAGGTACTGAACAAGAAGGAAAATCAAATCATACAAAAGAAAAACAATACCAGCATTTTATTCTTTTTCCTTTCTGCATTGTTTAAGATTAACTAGAAAGAAAATAAGTTTTGTTACATTATGGTTCAGAGATTTTAAAAATGGCAGCTTCTGTCAATTAATAAAATAAAGACATAAGAAAGTGCTATATGAGAAAAGATTGCTAGGACCAGCAAACATTCCTGCTTCAGATTTCTCTCTAAACCCTATATCCCTGGCTAGTCTGGGTGTTCTTCTGTTGACGTTTTCATTCACATTCAAACCTGCAGCTATAAACCCCAGCTCAGCAAAGCACTTAAGAACTTGACCTCAATGGGATATAAGCAGATGCTTAAAGTTAAGGACGTATGTAAGTGCTTTTCTGAATACAGATAGATATAACCATTTGCTTCAATGCTCGTCTAAATCAGGATCACAGGAAGCGAGCAGTGCTTCAGTCTTTTCTAAACTTAAACTTTTTTATAAAACGGGACTCAGAGATCTAACCTGACAAAGGCTCTTCTTACATTGCAAGTTGCACCAGGCCCTGCTAAAGCCAATGGGGTTTTACACAGCCAGGAATCTGACAATGCAAACTTGTTTGCACTAGAGGGGCCTAAATGGGGAAAAGAGATTTCCACCAGAGAAAAAATTTTCTTATTCTACATGAATTATAATATGGACTGCACATCTTTTAAAAACACATCCAAATAGCCGAATAAAGTATACAGCTAAAATGTTCCTAAACTGACTGAATTTCAAGCTACAGGTATGATTGTTTCAGATTTTAGAGTCTATAAATCATGACTATGAGAATTATTACAAAGGTGGGAAATATACATTTTAACATGAAATGGCACATGTGTTTTAAATAGCTCTGCAATCTGTCTTGTTATGGCTGCTGTCAAGGAGGTTAACCAGGAATGTCCTAGGCCCAGCTTGACTAGAAAGCTTGAGATGAGCTCTTTTTGCCCTCTTCAGGGAGGCAGTAATACCACAGTAAACTTTCCTCTCACACTCATTATTCAGCTATTTAGCAGGGAGTGAGATAAATACCCACATACACAACAGCATCTTTAACTACTGCTGTTAATCTCTGGATATAGATAGCTTGGGATGCAAAACTGACATGTAACTTTTAGATGTTTCCAAATTCTATTGCCACGCAGGCCGACCAGATTCCATTCTTAAAGAAAATCTTGTCCCAGGCCTGTAAGTCCGGGCAGTGGCCCTGTGTTTTTTGAAACATGTTAGATTATAAATTCAGGTGATTTCCTATTTCATAACTTCATTCATAGAGATAAAAATATTCCTTAATATGCATTCTTTTAGTGCAATGTGAAATGGTACCTAAAATTTTCAAGCTGAATTATATTACCTAGGGCCTGATATCATGCTTTTTGCAAATGCAAAATTTCCTGTGGCATTTTGTCTATGTAAATAGTACAGGATCAGCACCCTGAAAATTAATACTCAATCTGGTTAAAAAACTTCTGTAGAACAATTTTACATCAGAAAATACATTTATGTTGAAATAGAAATGCTTTGTGAAATCATGTCAATGGTGCCAAAATTTTGTTATGGAGGAAAAAAAAGGGGGGGGGGGAGAGAAGGAAGGATGTCTTTTCAATGACAAAACTTCCTTTGAATGACAAAACTGAATGAATTGTTTCAAAACAAACAAAAATATATCAATTTCTTGTTTAGAAATTGTATTAATTTTATGTAATATATAAGAAAGTCAATCCTGAGATGAAACATTTCAATTGTCAATACGACATGTATCAATTGATCCAAAATGAACTTTTTTCAGAAATTTCATTCATGAAGAAATTTTGGGTTTCATTCCAAATCAGTACTAAAAGAACATTTTAAAATCTCAAAATCCTCCACAAAATGGAATTCCCTTTCTCCATCCAGCTCTAATTAACATCTTTTGAGAAAGACAGGCATCAGTTCTGTGAATGATGCTAATCTAAGAATTCAGTCAGACAGCTGAGACATAATTCATTATGAAAATTACAGATAGATTCTAGGTAATGAGTCTGTAGACTGGTGTGTCAAAGGACTAGAGGTTGCACAAGATTTGCATGAATGCTGACTGGTCTAAAGTGGGGTTTAAGTGCTCAGAAACATGGACATGATGTGAAGTAACTTTTGGTTACTTCAAAGTTTGGTTTGAATTTCTAGTTAAATGAAAGGGCATTCTCAACTTCAATTTCATCCAAAATGTAAATATTGTAAAAACAGTTTTTTATTAAATCTAAGACAAGCTGAACCAATTCCACAATTAAAAAAAATCAATTTAAACTGTTGTTTTAAAATATATAATCTTTCCTTTGCTGTTTGAAATCAAGTCTATCACAAAGGGCCTGAAACGACATCACTGAAGTTAACAGGAACTTTGCCACTGACTTCAATTGGCACTAATAAGGATCCAAGAAATAAAGGACTCAAGCATGCAATTGATTGAATTCTGATTAATTATATGCCTGGGCAGAACTCAGGTGACGTTACTGAAGCTCCCTGAGGGTACAGCAGTCCGCCCACATTGTGTCAATTGTCTTGAAATTAAACCCTGTAACTCTATAAACAAAAGTTACTGGCCTCATAGATTTTCATTCTCCAAGCTGTGGGAAATGCTAAAAGTAAAAAAAAAGTGTATAAATAGTGGAAGGCAAATTACATTTTTTAAAGTCTCTACTTTTCAGTATTCTAAGGTGTTGTTAATATCATAAGTAAATGCATTTCTTTTCTTGCAGCATGTTTTTTAAAGTTGGCTGTATGTCTCTAAATATAAATATTTTCGAGTAATGCCCTCTCACAACACTTATGGATGATTTGGGTCAATCCAAAAAGGTGAATAATTCAGCTTGTGAAGACTAAGCAATAAAATCTTCTGTAATACAGCAAGCAAAGTTATCTGGATGTAAAATAAAATGGGGGGGGGGGGAGAAGGGCATTCTTCCAATAAAAGAGATATTATATGCAAGAAATATATCTGAAGCAGCATTAGACAGCATACAAAATAATTAGAAACAAATAAGAACAGTTTTCATTGCATTATTTTTTAGATGCAGATTTTCATAACTGGAAGGATTTTTGGATCCAATGCATCCATTCCATCACATTGAGCTACATGCAGTAGTGCCACATACTGAAAGAAAGAAAGAAAGAAAGAAAGAAAGAAAGAAAGAAAGAAAGAAAGAAAG